>JAODAL010037100.1:0-40836 GCA_025379985.1 Phyllomedusa bahiana | reverse complement strand
GTTTTTTTTTTAGGTTTGGGAGTATATTAGCATGTTTAAAGGGGGGGAAAGTGCCAGAGGTTAGTGATAGGTTAAAGAGATGGGTGGGGGCTGGGATGATAGAAGCAGAGGTCTGGGATGAAGGTTTTGGGTGGCAGTGGGTCAAGATCAGGTGTGGATTGGATTTGGCGTAAAGAGGAGAGCTTGTCATGAGTGACCATGGGGAAGCAGGTTGCAAGGGTAGGGGAGGGTGGTGGGGACTGCGGGCTGAAATCCTTCTGCAGTTTTCCATAGGAAAGATGGACACGTGTCTTTTTTCAACCATACTAACTATGTAACTATGTAAGATCCATTCCTGGTACATTGACTTAAGTATACAAGGGGGAGGAGAGGTTTGGAGGGGTGAATATGACTTTAATTTTCTTATATTTAGGTTATCAGGGCGCATGCACTGAAACTGAAGTTGGGAGGGAGAAAGGCAAAGCACAGCAAATAATCTTGTGGATAGTGGTTTTATAATTCAAAGAGTAACCGTTTGCAAACAGGAAATGCTCGATACGGGGAAAGGGGGAAAGTACTTAGAACGGGAAAGTAAAAATTTAAGCACGGGAAATTTTTTCAAGGGAAAAGAAAATTAGCCATATGAGAATTTGTGCTGTTTTCGGTTGCTGGACAACCTGTTTAACATTTTATAATCTCACATTGCTTCTTTAGGACACTTATGTTCACATGGCATAATTGCGGGGCGTATTTTGGCGTGTAATTGTGCTGCAATACGCCTGAAATGCGCCCCATAGTTACGGTAATTCATAAGTCTCATGGCTATGTGACATCCGTCTCCCGGCGATATCTTTATTGTACGCCGGGGGAGAGAAGTGACATGTCACTTCTTTGAGGCGCTTACGCGTCGCTGATAATTTGAGTGAATGGGCCTGCCAACTGTGCTTTAGAAGTGTAGAACTGGATAGCGCGTACTTCTAAAACACACTGTACGTGCCGAAATTGCCTTAAACATACAAAAATTTATTAATAAAAATAATTAGTAAAAAAAGTTTGTTCTTTAAAGTACCCAAGAAATTAGATGTGTGAGGGATTAGCCATCATATGACTGAAGTTTCTGAGTGAATAACATCTGCTGTGCTGTTATCCACCTATCCTCTTCTGACAGCATGCTATCCTGGTTGATTATTTAAAGTGTTATCCTCACCATACACATTGATGACAGATGACAGGCATATCTATAGGATATGCTATCAATGTGTGATGATGTGGCCCCATCTTGGCCCAGAACTTTTTCGAGTCCCCTCAGTTTTTAAAGGAGAGGTGGTTTGAACTCTCTCTAATTCCTCCTTTTTTGGAGAATTAAAACCCATTTGTGTTTTTAAAAGGGGGTTTTTTTCCACTTAATTTTGCTTTTTAAATGTAGGGAAAGGTATATGAAGACTATTACCAAATACATTGTTTTGATGATTTTTCTTTAGTTAGGAGATAAAGAAGATTTTATTTCTTTTAGATCCCAAAGTTTTGTGGTTCGCCATCTCTCCTCACCTCTCCCTGTTCTCACTTATCTCTTCTTGCTCTAAGCTACTGTTAGCTGCTGTGAGTCTATTTTCTGTTTAATTAACTAAATAAAAACCTTTCACTCTTTAAAGCTCTGTAGCCTTTGGAAATTTTTTTTATAAACCCCTTCTGCGTATGTATTGTACAAGAATAACTGGAAAACATCAGAGTGACTGTCAATTATGCTTAGACCTCCCCACAAAACAAAAAATTGATTCTAAAGATGGCTGTGACTCTATGAAACTGCATGAAGAAAAACCCCCTTTAAACAAACAGTAATGGAGATATTCATCTACATGATGTAAACAATGCATTAAAGTGTCGATAGGTGTGTGCTAAAATGTGCAGATTAATTTTAAAGCATTAGGTGCCTGGGATACTTAAGGAACTCTACAACAAAATGCCTAATCCTTTTTTTTTCCATTTTAATTGTTTTTGATTTAACTGTACAACTATTTTACATTTTGATCAGGGATTAATGAAATCCATCGCACTGCACACCAATTAAACTGCAGAAACAGCTGTTACATCCTTTTATGTGTTCTCTCTTATTCATGAATATTCTAAAGGTTATTAGTGTTTCATGCTATTTATTAACATCTCTCTGATATGTACTATAGAATTTTTAGGTTTATGGTTTTGTTCTAAAATCATATTTGCTTAAACGTATACCTCCCAAGTGTCCCTTTTTGTAGAGACAGACCCTACTTTTGACCCGAACCTTTCTGTCTCTCTTTACTCCTTAAATGTCCCTCTTTAAGCAACAAACAAGTTGGGAGGTGTGCTTAAATGTAATTAAACGTAACATATTTACAGCAGTATTTTGATTTTTTAGACATTAAAATGTGGAATGATTCCATTTCTAAGACTTTAGTGGCCTTAAAATAGTAAGTTGCGGTGGTTTGGGATCGCAGGGAAAGTTTGTGGACGTCATAAAAAAAAGGGAACCTCCTCTTGTAATAAAAAAGGGTGCAGAATAGAGGCAACATTTTGGCCTTATTATTACATGTTTGGCAGTATATTAAGAACAATGGGTTTTACAGCACTGATTAAGTTGAAAAGAGACAATACAGAATCTTAATAGGGGGACAATTGGATGAGATGTGTTGTATAGATTACGTATACTTGCCAACTCTCCTACAACATCTTCTGGATTCCCCCACACTCTTGGGAAGAGTTGGCAAATCTAGTACTGGCATGATGCAAGCTTAGAAGCTGTACCATAAGTGTGGGAAACCCTGATGAACACCCCCCCCCGGGCTCCCGACGCCCGCGGCTCTGACCCGCTACTTAACCTAAATTTCTACAAAAAATCAGCAACCAAAAATAGCCACCCCTTTGTTTTAAACGTAAAAAGTTTATTTAGAGTCATCGTTTTAATCTGTTTATGAAAAACTTTTTGTGAAGCAGCAACCACAGTCTCCCAGACGTTGTTTAGAGAGGTGGACTGGTTTCCTTCACCGTTAATCTCCTATTTAAGAAGGGACTCAAGTTCTAAATAGAGTTCAGGTCAGTTGAGAAAGGGGTTATGACATTATTCTTTCATCTTTAAGGCTTTTACTGGCTAGTCACGCAGAATACTTCAATACATATGAGGGAGCATTAGCCTGCATAAAAAAAAAATCAGTTTTCTTGAAAAATGCAGACTTTTTCTTGCATCATTGCTTGAAGATAGGTTTCTAAAAAAATGGGAAAATAGGTTTGGTATTGTTTTGAGTCCATCCCCTTTAAAACCCAAAAAGGTCCAACTAGCTCATCTTAGCCCATAGCATTACACCACCTCCACTTTGCTGATGTATAAGTTGAATTGTATGTCTTTACCTATTGTGATCCGTCCAGGCCCCCTAAAATTTGGGCTGTCAAGAGCCACTCTTAACTCATCAGTCCATAAAATCTTCATCAGATATTTCTTGGCCCAGAGGAACTCAGCCTTCCTTACTCTGACAATGTCTCTCAGCAATGTCTCCCTCTGAAAGACTTGTAACAATTTTTGACTTTTCAAAGTCATATAAAGGGGTTTTATCACTACAGTGATTAGCATTGAACATGTAGAGAACGGTAAAAGAAGACTTTTACTAAAAACATTGCTCTTTTGATACTGTCCTGGTCAGGAGATAATAGACATTTTATCTGCGCTGAGTGCACATGTAATACCCCAGTACCGAGTATTGTAGTCTGTGGGGTTGAGTCAGGGATGCGTTCCTGTCATCGTGTATATTATGTGTCAATTATATGCAATGTATGTAATGTATTTTTGTGTATCTTTGGGAAAGTCTTGTGTTGGCCCCTGTGCCAGCAAGGGTTAACCTTTTTGCACCTAATGCACCTCATGCCATGTGTTTCAACACCTAGCTCTTGATTGGACAAGGGTGTGGAGAGGTCTCATGACGGAAGTGGCAGTTGAAGACAAAAAAGGACAATTGGGCTCAGTCTAGGGAGTGAGTAGTGAGAAGGGTGAGAGACTAGTATGAAGCTCTGCCATTTGAGGGTATCTTCGAAAGAAGAAAGCTGCCAGGTCTGCAACGTACAGGTGTTCCACAGTTTTTTAAGCATTGGGCCATGAAAATGGGGGGAAAAGCGCAATTGTTTCTTGGGTTTCAATTTTACAGTGTTCACTGTGCAGTGTAAATTACATGATAACTTTACTATGTGGGTCGGTACAATTACAATTATATAAATTTTATATAGTTTTTTTATGTTTTATTACTTTTGCACAATAGAAATATGTCTATAAAAAATTGCGTTTTTATGTTGTCCTTTTGTGACCGCCATAACTTTTTTATTTTTCTGTATATGGAGCTTATTAAGGACTTGTTTTTTGCGAGATGAGTTAATGTTTTTATTGGTACCATTATAGGGTACATATGACACTTTGATCACTTTTATTAAGGTTTTTGTGAGGCGCTTTAAACAAAATACAGCAATCCTTGTAGTGTTTTTATTTTTAACAGCAGTCACTGTGTGGTATAAAGGACATGCTAGCTTTACTCAGAAGGTCGATACGATTACAGAGATCCCAATTTGTATATTTTTTTATATTTTACTGCTTTTGCACAATAAAAACACTTTTTATTCAAAAAGGAAAACACGTTTTTGCATCGCCATATTGAGGGGCCATAACTTTTTTTTTTTTCCTGTGTAGGGAAAATGTGCGGGGGTTTTTTGATTTTTGTGGGGGAGTTGAGGGTTTTTATTGGAAAAAAATTTTTTTTGGGGGGAAAAGGGGTTTTTTTGATCATTTTTAATCTTTTTTTGGGGAAAAGGCAGGTTGACAAAAAAAACTGCAGGTAGTTTTTTTTTTTTAAATTTTTAAACAGCACTAACCGTGCAGTAAAATGTCCCAATTAGTTTTACTCTGTGGGTAAAATTAAAATTATGGTGATCCCCAAATTTTTTTATTTTTTTTTAGGGCAAAGTCCCTTTAAAAAAAAAAGTGTTTTTATTGTGTAAATAAATTTTTTTATCATCGCTATCTTCTGAACCCTTAACTTTTTTTTATTTTTCCATATACAGAGCTATGTAAACACTTTTTTTGTGTGAAAACCCAAACGTTTTAGTCTTTTATAAATTTTTTGGCATCCCCCGGAAATGCTTTTGCCGGGCATGAAGGACTCACAGACAGACCCAAAAGTGATTTTTACACCCCCTAAAATTTTGTCTCGAAGGGGGCGGGGCAAAAAAAAAGCCCCTTCTTTGCCTGTGACTTAGTCCGGCGTTTTAATAGTTCGCCGCAGTTTTAAGGGGGTTAATCCCCCCAAGGGCCCGGGGTTTCCATGCCCGTGATGGGGTGGGCCCTCCCCCCTGAAACCCCCAAAACGATCTCCCGGGACAAACCCCAAACTTTAATTTTGGAAACTTTCCTCCTGCACCCCCCTGAAAAAAAAATTCACCCTCACCCAAGCCCTGTAGGGTTGATAAAAAAAAGGGTTATTGGCGCAAAAAAAGGGGGCCCCGGCTAAAATTTTCAAAAATAGAAAATTTTTTGGAATTTTTAAAAACGGTTCTAAAACTTTAAAAAAAAAACCATACTTTTTTTTGGTATTTCCCAAACACCATATAAAACCTTTAAAATACAGATAAAAAATTTTTTTTTAACCAAAGATTAAACCCACAAAAAAACAAAATTTCCAAAAACCCAAAAAATGAAAGGGTTTTTAAAATTTTTGGGCCCCATTTAAATTTTTTTTTTGGGGTTTTTCCCCAGCAAAAATTCTATAAATAAAAATTTCCATAAATTAAAAAAGTAAATCTTGTCCCGCAAAATAAAAAGCCCTCATTGTCAAATTGTAAAGAAAAAAAAAAAAAAGTTATGGCTCGGGGAAAGGGCCCGGGGGGGAAAAAATGAATGGGAAAAAAGGGCCCTTTAAAGGGGGTTTAAAAACCTTTTTTGGCCTTTTGTGTTTAAAGGGAAAAACAGCCGCCAAAAAAGCCGTTTTCACAGGGCTTACCACGGGGGGTTTTTGTAAACCGGGGATGCGCTCCAAATCCGGCTAAAATAAGGGGGGGGCCCGGACGCGGGGGGGGCCGCCGCCCCCCAAACCTTTTTAACGGGCCTTTATCTACGGCGCAAAACGGGGCGAAAAATAATGGGGCTTTGTCCTTTCTCCCCCCGCGGGGGATTCCCCGACGGGGGGGAGTGAGGGAAATTCCACTTTTCTCAAATGAGAGAAATGGTTTCCCGTAATTCCCTCCGAGGTTTGGGGCGCCTTTACTGCGGCAAATCCGGGGGCGGAGTACGGCGCCAAATTTCCGGGGACAAAAAAAGCCGTGTAAAACGAGGCCAAAAGGGGTTTGATCCCCTTTGGGCCAAACTTATTCCCACAAATATCCATCATCTGATATGCTGATGTGTAAATATGCTTCTTAATCCATAAATTGACGTTTATACATTTTTTTAATTTGGGAAAATTTATGCAAAAAATGATATAGGGTTTCCAAAATCCCTCACTTGCTTATTTTTTGTGCAAAATTGTTTAAAATGTCTGGGGTTTTAAAAGGGGAAAAAAAAAAAAATTTTACAGTTTTAACCCCTAAATTGTTTTCTAGGGTAAATGGGCAACTTACAAATTAGCAAAGAAAAAATTTGGGACGGGAAACACACCATGATCCACGGGAAAAAAAAAATTTTATGTAACTTTTTCCCTTTTTCTATCTAATTTTCAGCTGAAAAAAAAAAAAAGGGGTTGGCATTTTTATCTTTCGGGAAAGAAAATTTTAAAAAAAATTTTTTGGCCAATTTATTTCTAAGGGGAAAACACAGTGGTGAGGTTGAATCAACCTCTATCAATTTGGGAAAAAAAGGATAACTCATAGGAAAACCCTGCAGAAGAAGAGGACTTCACAAAAGGGTCCCAAAATGTGCTTATTTATGGGAAAAAAAAGGAAAACAGCGGCAACCAGTTACAGAGAATTCAAAAAGCAGCAAATATTAACAAAAAGGGAAGATAAACAATAGTAGCCAATCAAAAACTAAGCAATTTGCCAAAAAAAGGGATCTGAAAATAGTCATTTTTTTAAAATTTTTAAACCTTTTGCCATTTTTTGGGCATCCCCCCATTTTCTTAGGATGTTAAAGATTTTAAAAAACTTTCAAAAAAATATACCGGGTAAAAATTTTTTAATTTTAACCAAAAGCAGATTAAAAAAGGGGTTTCCAAAAAAACTTGATAAAATAACTTTTGAATGGGAAACGTAGGATTTTAGGGCAGATATTTTTCTTAATTTCCCCCATTTTTAAAATTTTTTTTCATCCCAGTGTATTTTAAAGGGAAAGGGTTTTTAAAATTAAAAAATTTTTCATAAAATTTTTGGTCTTCACCCTAACCCACTCCAAACCCCAATTTTGGGTTTTTGCTATCTGTCAAATGCGAGATTAAAATGTATTAGGAGGTTTAGTAAGCATCACTTCATACATTTGAAACAAATGATTTCTTCTACAGTACCAACCTTACTTTGAATGGTTTAAAAATGCTAGTCTTAGTAAATATGGAAAACTTGCATACATTTCATACCCCGGGTAAAAAAAAAAAAAAGGGTTGATACAACCCCAAAGGGTTTTTTTTCTACAATTTTTGCTTGAGTTTTTTAAAGCAAATGGTTTTATAGCATTAAATATCAGTATATAGGTTTCTCTTTGGGGTTTGGGGGGATTATAAATATAAAATGGGCATTTTTTTAAAGATATGCTTTTAAACCTACTAATTATATAAAAGTCTGGGGTTTAAATTTTTTAAATGCGTCTTGACTGTTATTTTGGTTTATCCCAAAAAATTTTATTTTTAAAAAATCTTTTAAATAAAAATGGGCATAACCTTTTAAAAAAGAATAAAAAATAAAAATTTTTTAAGAAAATGACCTCTGTTTCCTGATTCTGATTAATTTTATTATGATCATTAGGCCTTTCTTTTTGCCCACAACTGCTAAAATTGCTCAGCCGATCATATTTTTATATAACTAAAAATGAAAGTGTTCTTAAGGGTGCTTTCACACAGCGTGTTTTTGATGCTTTTTCAGTGTATTTTTTTTTGGGAGAAATTCAAAACATTAAAAGCCCTTTTTTAGTTTGCAAATTTCTGTTTAAAAGCGCTCCCCCAAAAAAAGTTTGATAATTTTAAATTTATAAAGGGGAATATTTGAGTGATAAAATTTTTTTTTTTTTTGTGAAAAAGTTGCTAATTTGTAAATTTTTCCCAAATGAACAAACCTTTCCCTTTTAAAAATTTCATTTTACTTTAAAGGTGGTTAAAGAGGGTCTTTAACTTCTTCAAAAAACCCGCTGACCCGCCACAAATTTAAAATGTTTTTATTTTCACAAATTTAATTTTAAAAAAATTGGGGGGTGACCCTTTAATCCTATAGTACAAATTTTAAAACCCAACAAGATCCTTCGGGTTCCAAAAGGGAAAAAACCCGAAAATAAAAACCCTTTTTTTCATCCCCCCATATGCGGGAAAATGAAAAATTTTTACCAAAAGGAAAAGGGAGTCATTAAACTGTCAAAAAAAATTTGGGGTAATTCCCTTTTTTCTCAAATTTGTTTCATTAAAACCAAAAGTTTAAATTTAAAATTTTAATTTTGGGGGCCGACTACCTTTAAATTTAAACAGGGTTTTCAAGAAAAAAAAATAATATTTTAAAAAGAGGGGTTTTGGGGGGGGGAAAGGGAGTTTTTCTATGAGAAAGAGCAACACCTTAGGTATGCATAGAAGGGATTTAAAAAACTTTCCCTGGTCTATATTTATTCTTAAAAAAACTCTACTGGTTTTTTTTTCCTAGATGTTTAATCTGTTAAAAAAACGTTATTTAAAACCCTTACCCACACAAAGAAAGTATCTATACAACCCTTTTTTCGGGGGCCCTTTTAAATGAATGACAAAAAATGACGCAGTGAGATTTCAGGGTACCAATTGGTTTAAAAATTGGGGGCTGGAAAAAATTTGTGAAAGGTTTTTAAACACCATCATTTGCCATTTTAACCCCTTTTCTCCCCAAGGGAGGGAAATGATAAAACCACCATTTTTTCAACTTTCCCGCATTTTTTTATGCAGAAAGGTGTACTAACAGTCACGCCCCTTTGTGGTTTAAGTACCTTTGGAGGGCTCCTTTTAAGTAAAAAATAAAAAAAATTTAAAAAAATGTTTTTTAAAATGTTATATACAAAATTTATAATTTTATATAAATATATATATAAAAAAAATAAAACACACACACACACATATAAAATATACCCCAAAAAACTATTGTTAAAAATTATTAAAAAAATATATAATGTAAATTTTAAATATATATTATAAAAAATATATAATTTTATATATTTTATTAAAAGCCCCAAAAACACCCCCTTTTTTTTCTGATCTATTAACATATAACATAATTTATCCCGAATGCTGAACATTGTAGAAGAAAAAACAATTTCAAATGCCAAAATTTGTTTTTTTTCGGTAATTTTATATCCCCTTAAAAAAATTTTAAAAAAGGAAAATTTAAGAAAAAAAATTTTATGCTAAAATGGAAAAAATGATTTAAAAAATAAAAAATAAGAAAATTGGTCCAGGGAAAAAAAAAGCTGAAGCCCAAATTTAAAAAAAAAGTTTTTGGGCTTTATTTATTTTCACTGAAAAAAAAAGAAAAACCCACAATTTAGTACTGTTAAAATTTATTTTTAAACCTGCAAAATAAGATTAAAACCCAAAATTTATTTGAAGTGAAAATCTGCAAAAAAAAAATCCCCACAAAAATGATACAAAAAAAAATTTTTTTCATATTTTGCCCCATAAATTTTTTTTTAGTTTTCCCCAAATTTATTGTATGGTCAATGACACCATTAGAAAGTATATCATATTTCTCAAAAGAAAAACCTTTTTATTTTAAAAAAAAATTTTAAAATTTAAAAAAAAAAACAAAAAAAAAAAAAAAAAAAAAAACAAAAAAAAAAAAAAAAAAAAAAAAAAAAAAAAAAAAAAAAAAAAAAAAATTAACGGGGGGATATAACCCGGGGTATAAAAAATGGCCAGAGTTTCCTTTTCATGCGCCTTTCAAATTTTTCCAAAACACATCCCCCAAGGTAAAGGGGCCTTGGGGGAATGAAAAAACCAAAATTAGATAGGTTGGGGCGAAAAGTATAAAACTGTTTAATATGTTTAAAAAGTTTAAAGTTAGAAAGGCTTTTTACCATTCCCCGGTCCCGGGCCCTTTTTTGGGGGAGTGAAACATAAGCAGGGGGGTGCTCACTCCCCATGGATCCCCTCCCCTGGGTTTCCCCTCCAGGGTTTTTCCTGGAATTTTATAAATCACAAAGGGGAACTGACTGGGGGGAAATTTCAACTCCCCCCCAAAACCCTTTTAAATCTGGAGGGGAACACCTGGAGATTTCCAGCAGGAAACTTACAAGCAATTTAAGTTGGGTCCTTTTTAGTTAGAGCCCAGACGGGCAGGGGGTTTGTTTTGTTTTTGCGGTCATGCCTTTGCACTTTTTTGTTTTTGTTTGTGCCTTAAATTAAAATACAGGGGCCCCTTTTAAATTTTTTTGCCCCCAAAGGGATTGTCCCGCCCTTTTCCTGAAAACACCCCCTGTCCCAAGACCCCAAGCCCAAAAAGTCACTCTATGTAGATAAGAGTGCAAACTCGGGGCCCGGCAGGCCAAATCTGGGACTACCAGCAATTTTTTGGGGTCCACACTATTTTAAATTTTGAAAATTACAGCTGGCCGGGGGGTGAGCGGGGCGGCGCCATGTGATAAAGCCCATCGGCGCCTGCCCCGCACCTGTCCAGGAAGCCAGGGCCGGCCCCGGGAAACGGGAAAAAAGGGGAAAGGGGACATGGGGTGGGGTTTTTTATTTTTTTTTTTTTTTTTAAACCCCTTACTGCCCCTTTGGCCCCAATAAAACCCTCCCCTGGTATAGGTTTCCCTTTGGCCCGGGCTCCCTTTAACCCTGCCCAAATATACTAAACCGGGCTACCTATCCCCGGGCCAATATATATTTCCCTGGCAAACCTTTTACCCTGCCCTGGCTCCCTATACTCTCCCCCTATAACCCCCCCTGGATACCTAAAAACCCGTCCTGGGCCTAAAACCCTCCCCTATTACCTCCCCTTTGGATCCAATCCCCGCCCTGGCTACCTTTACCCTGCCCAATAACTTTTTCTGGCTGCCTGTATATTTGCCCTGGCTCCCTATACCCTCCCCTGGCTGCCTATACCCCCCCTTTGGGCTACCTATACCCCGCCCTGGCTGCCAAATATACTGCCCGGGCTAGCTATACCCTGCCCTGGCTGCCTATATATGGCCCGGGTACCTAAAACCCTTTCCCTGGCCCCTATATACTGTCCGGGTTGCCTATACCCTGCCCTGGCCCCTTTATATTACTGCCCTATAAACCCCCCTGGGCTACCTAAAACCCCCTGGTTACCTAAAACCCTGGCTTTTTCAAAAATTACCCCGGGGCTCCCTAAAACCCTTTGGGCTGTCTAAAATACCCCCGGGGCTACCTAAAAACCCTTTCCCCCTGGCTTCCTTCCCTGCCCTGCCTACCTTTTACCCTCCCGGCTGCCATACACTCCCCTGCCTCCCTATTATTTCCCCCTTTGCCTGCATGTAGACCGGCCCGGGGCCGTTTAAAATTGGCCCTGGCTCCCTTTACATATGGCCCTTTTCTGCCTAAAAGTTCCTGCCTCCCCAAATATACGGGCCCCTTTGCCGGCCTATTTTACGGGCCTTTGCCTCCCTATAAGTGGCACTGCCGCACTATAAGTGGCCCTCCCCTCCCTAAAAGGGGGCCCTCCCTTTGCCTATAAGGGGCCCTGCCCTGCCGTGAACGGGTTCCCTGTCTGCCTGGTACTGTCCCTGCCTCCCTACGTACGGGCCCTGCCTACCTACATACGGGCCCTCCCCTCCCTACATCCCGGGGCCCTAAAAAAACCGCAAAAAGAGAGAAGATTTCTAAGATGTTTTTTTGTGGAAAATTCTACGGGGGCCAATATGCCCGGGAAAAAGGAAGACATTGCATTACCCCCCGGCCCAGAAAAAAAAATTTGAAGGGAACAACTCATCAGGGAAGCGTCATGGGGGTTTTGGGGCAGAGGGAGAAGAAAAAAAAGAAGGAAACAATTTTCCATCAAGATACGTTTTTCCTTTTTGGGGTCCCGGGCTTTTGGGGGGTCAAAAAAAATTTTCCTATCTGTGCGTATATATGATGGGGGACCTGACACGGGTTGATGTGTTGGGGGGGTTTAGGTTTTTCTGGTGCTTTGTGTGTCAGTGGGGGCTTGTTTTGGTTTGTAAAGCAAAATGAAACACCTAAATCTGTGATGGGGGGTTTCTTCTCCCCCATTTTTTTTTCTTGTTTTGGGGTTTATGGGGCTTTTCACAGGGAGCGGTTTTGGTGCATTTTTTTTACTTTTTTTTTTCAGAAATGTACACATTAACTGGTCTTGCCATTTGCACAAAAAACGCCCCAAAAAAAACACATAAAAAAAGCATAAAAATTTGTCCTTGGCAAAGCACCTTTATAGTGAAAGAATATTTTAGAAATTTGGCGGGGTTTGCAGAGACAAGGGACTTTTTTGAAAAGCGGATTTTTTATGGGGGGGCTGCGGGGGCCCTTATCCCCGGGGCTGATTTTTACCCCCAGTCCCCCCCGGGGCCTGAAGAAAAACCAAAGCGGCCCTTGGAAGTATCCACCAAAGGCAACCTGGGGCGGATGAACATTACCCCGCATGTGTGGGTGACGGGGGAGCAGTGAGACCCTTAAAAAGGGGGGAACGGGGGAATAGGTGATACTTTTTTTTTTTTTTTTTATTTGTTCTATATAGCTTTCAAAACGGGGGGCCCCAAATTATTTTATCTTTTAATCCCTTAGATAATAAAAATATATCTACCATACCGAGTGACCTATTATATAATCTACCATACTGGGGACCTATTATATATCGATCATATGGGGGGACCGAATATATTTCGACCATACATGGGGACTTATTATATATGTAAATTCACTGTAGCCCCTTAATTTCTGCCCAAACGCCTACATAAAAAAATAGCCCCACCGTATCGGTTTACTGTTTTTTTGGGGGTGGGACAAGTTTTTCAAAAGCCGTGTACAAAAGGGGTTTTTACCACTATATGGTGACTGTTAAAGGCGGTAATATATCTTAGGTGTCTTTGTAAAAATGGGTAGCCACATTTTTGGTCGATTTTTGGGCATGGTTTTGGTGAATATTATTTGGGGGTCCCTTTAAATTGATTATTTTTTGTCCCTTTGGGTTTGTAGGGTTTTTTTTATTTTTTTAAATAGCAATTTTTTCCCATAAAATTTTTTGTTCCATGTAATTGTATTTTGGTGGGCTATTAATTTTTCAGATATTTTCCCCTGTCTTTAAAAAATAAGCTGAAACATAAAACCCAAACAAAGGAAGAAAAGGGCCTTTAAAAGTTTATTAAATTTGGGGGCTGACACCCCAGCTACCCCACAGATCAGCTTTACCAGATGGCAACATACTGCAAAAGGGGGTGCATTTCTGTTAAAGCAGCGCTGTTTGAAATCATCCACGTGAATGGGGGCGTGCTGCAGTAACCCCGAGCCAAACCCCCAACACAGGAGATGTGAATTTCTTTGGATTCCTTTCCCCTTTTGGGGCTACTACCAACCCCAAACCCAAAAAGAAAACCAGGGTAGGGGGATCAATTTTTTTTTTTTTAAGGATAAAAGCTGTAAGGGTTTTTTTCTAAAAATTCCCAAAGGTTCATCTAATTTTTTAATTTGAGAAGGAAATTTCTTCCTCAATTGTAAATTTTTTTCGGGACAAATTCAGGTTGGCCGAATTTGGTTTCCAAAAATTTTTTTTCACCCCCCGGGTGGGAAGGGAAAAAAAAAAACGTTTATGACTCTTGGAATGTATTGCTCTAGCATATATGTTCAAATTTGGTGAGACCTGCAACAGAGGAGCTTGTAGGCAAGGAGCAAGTAAACTAGAAGATTTAGTCACCAGGGAAAAATTCCACCCCGAGCAGGAGATATTTTTCATGTATTCTACTCAGGATGAAAAGCTTATTGTCCGTTTTTAGGTGTTATAGGTAAATGATCTGGTTCTGTAAATACCAATGGAAGCACTATGTTCTAAACCTAGAGAAAGCATTAGGGTTTGGTTTAAGAAGGTAATTGAGAATTAAAAGGATGCAACGAAAAATTTTTTTTAAATTTAAAAATGGGTAAATCTTTAAAAAATTTAAATGAAAGGGAAAAATTTTGGGTGAAAACAGTGTTACTTTTGGGTTTCAAAGGGGTGAAGTGCTATTTGGGTAGGAAATTTTTGAGGAAAACCCCTAGGAGGTCTAGAAGTAATTAATATAATATACAACTACACCAAATTGGTTTGAATTTTGAGTGAGAACTTTTATAAAGACCCTGTCCCCCCCAAATTTTGTCTGTGAAAGAAAATTTGGGGTTTTGAAAAAATTTTTTTGGGGGTTTTATGCATAATAAAAAACACAAAGGCCCAAAAGAAGATCCTGGACTGAGCACTCTAATGGTTCGATAAAAGTAGGAGGTCAGCTCACCCATAGCTAAGTAGACCTGCGGCAGCACAGAAGAACTGAAGCAGTCCTGGTATATATCCTTCCAACAAGATTAGAGAAATTTCCAGCTTCTAGTCAGGTGGAAATTTAAAAGCATCACCAAGGTTTTATTACAAAAATATCCATTAAAAGTATGACAGTCATCAAGTCAATACAGAGTACACACCGATGCCTTTCAGGGTTACCCCCTTAGTCATGACATGGTTTCAACACAGTTACAATCCTCCTTAAAAAGGGAGGAGATGGGGTCACATGACTTTTCCATCAAACATTACAATTAAAAAAGAGAACGTAATGTGTATAAAAAAAAAACCTCTGTTTTGATTACTATCAATATTAACACATCAAGTCATGTCTGTTGTTTACGCCAGTGGGGGATTAAATGTTTAACCTATAGATCTGCTTCTCTGCTCTGAAGATACTTATGGTGATCTCCCCCTCGCACAGGTCTATTCTTAGACGTCAGCCTGATTTTTAATAGGATGGGTATGGATGAGGTTTTCCATTTAGAAAGGATATGTCCAGAAATCCAACACTGGATGCTATCCCCACCATGTGGCATATAATATCCCTAGAGGGGAATTAATCAGCATTAAACGAATTTGTTCCAGTGAGGAAGATTTTGCTAAATATCAAAAAGAAACCTGTGATAAATTGGATAAATGCCACTAAAGACATTGAATAGAGCTGTGAGAAGGGTATCAGAAATCCATCAGGACAATTTACTGATGCAAATAAAGAAATCTAAAAGAAATTTTAGAGATGTAACTTTTTCCACCAAATAGTCTCCAGTACCATGACATTGTTTATATTATTAAAAATCATCTTCCACTCTAAAGGTTAACTACATCTGCAATAGGTCATTTTGAATATAAAGGAAATGTTGCATGAAAAAAAAAAATAAAGCTTAACTTTTACTTCTGGATATATCTATAAAGCTGAATAAATCTAGACAAACAAAAAAAAAAACCTACACCTTCCCTATTATTCCCTTAATGAAGCTAGTACATGGGTACCCGCCCCGATAAGAACGCCTAAAACCGGAACTTATTCCTGGCTATCAGACCTTGTTATTCTATATGGTAACCCAAACATATTGAAAAAGTAGACTAATTGCAAATAAATACAATAAATCCAAATGTCCAATATTTGCAAGTAAATAAATTAATCCGAATGTCCAATATTTCCCCTATGACAATATTAAAGCAATTTCTCCAATCAAAGACAATAATTAAATGACTTCCAACTCAAGATGGGCGAATCGATTCTAACGAAGTGGAATTCGTTTAGAATTTCAGGAAAACTTCGGTTCTGCACAAAGCGAAGTTTATGGTACTTCACGGGAGCGATGCGTCTTTTTTTTGTAAAATGGCCACGAGCACATGGCGTGACATGGGGCAGAGAACTCTGGGAGGAAGAAAGGAACACCCTCGATGACATGTGCAGACATGAAGCCAATCAGCGACCGGCGGGATTCTGTGACGTCACAGCCCTATAAATACGGACACCATCTTAAATTCTCTCAATTCGCACTGTGTGTCCTGTCATAAGCATCTGGCTGCTGCTGCTGCTTCCCTATATCACACTCATTAGCAAAGAAACTAATTTTTTCAGCTACTGGAGTGAAAGACCTTCAGAAGTGTCATATCCACACTTGTTACTCAACCATCGTTATTATCTCTCTGCTGCTGTACTATAATACACTCTTTAGCAAAGAAACTCGTTTTTTCAGCTACTGGAGTGAAAGACCTTCAGAAGGGGCGTACTTCTGCCCCATACACGCCTGAATTACATCTGGTCGTTCTGCACAGTATTTCATACCCAAGGCCTAATTTAACCTCCTCATTGTGGGGTAATTTGGACTAAAATACAGGGTGTCTCTATTTTTTGGTCCCATATATGCCTAAATTACATCTGGTTGTTCTGTATGTTATTTCATACCCAAGGGTAAATTAAACCTCTTGATTGTGGGTTATTTTGGAGTAAAATACAGAGGGTCTGTATTTATGCCCTGTATACACCTGAATTCCATCTGTTTCACTGTGTAGGGTATTTTATACCCAAAGGTTAATTAAGTCTCTTGATTGTGGGGTAATTTGGAGTAAAATACAGGGTGTCTGTATTTTTACCCCATATACGCCTGAATTTCATCTCATTCATTCTGTACAGGGTGTCTGTATTTTTACCCCATATACGCCTGAATTTCATCTCATTCATACTGTAGGGTATTTTATACCAAGGGTTAATTTCGCCTCTTGTTTGTGGGGGGAATTGAGTCAAAAACAGGGTTTTGTGTATTTGCCATATACAGGCCTGAAACCATTCAACTTCGACTGGTGGGGGTATTTTAATTGTGGCCAAGAGTTAATTTTATTTACTTTTTGTTGAGAAATCCTTTTGTCAATTCCAGTGTTTGTGTATTTCAGCCCTACATACATCTCAAATCCAGACACTCCGTTCTTGGATATTGCTTATCTGTGGCAAACAGTAAATTTTATTCAATTATTGGGGTTTGATTCTGTTAAATGCGGGATACATGTAGAGCCCCCCAAAAAGAGTGAAGAGGGAGTCATCACTAATTTTGCATTGATGTGAATAAACATTTTCCCATTCCTTTGATCCTTCAGTGTCCGCTTTCAGTTGGTCAATAATCCATCATTGCTAAAGCCAAAAAGAAACAGGAGTTGATCCCAAAAATAAGTAAATGGAATATTTGCATTGAGTTCTGTGTTTTGTATCCATTCCTGCTTTCAGCTACCTAATTATCTGACAATCCTGATGTAAACAAAGGACCATGTCATACTAGCCTTATGGCTTCTCCGAAAACACAATCAGTTGTGTTTCTCCTTTTCATTCCTTGTGACAAATTAAAAGAAGGGAAAAACCAAACATAGTGGCAACATCATAGAGTGGTGGAGGGTGGAAACAGCATTAGAAAACCACAGGGTGGTCGACTAGGCCATAGAGTAGCAAATGACAGATTGTGAAGGTGGCAACAGCATGATTAGGCCACAGACTGGCACAAGTACACAGTGTGGAGGTGACGGCAGAAACAGCAGCAGCATCAGGCTGGAGAGTGGCACAATGTGATAATTTTGAGGTGGCGGCAGCTAGATGACATAATAAGGAGGTGGCAGTAACAGCAACATCAAGCCAGAGAGTGACATGGTGGTGACATAGCCTGGAGATGACAGCAGCATAAGGAGACCTGAGTGGTGAGCAGTAGCATAAGAAGGCTACATAATAGCCCAGTGAAGAGTGGGGAGGTGGGTGTCAATACCAGTCCCTGATAAAGATGGTGGGTGGTTGAAGGAGCAGCTGGCAGCAGATGGGGGGCATCAGGCTGGTGGCAGCATCAGAATAGTAGCTGAGGCAGGTAGCCAAAAGAATCCAGGGTTGAGGGTCTGTTCCAGGTGCTGCTGCTGGTTGGTACCTAAATTACTAGGGGGTGAAGAAAGCTGCTCATCAACAACTCCAGACTCAGGTTGCTGCTGATGGAGCTGGTACTGCTCCTAGCTCCCCATTCCCCTACAGCAGCCATGGCAGTGGTACATGAGCACTGATGAACCACCAGGTGAAACCAGCTAGAGGATGGAAGATGGCGCAGATAGACAGCGGCCAACTGACTACATAGGATGTCTCTATAATACTTGAGTTTGTCCTCCGTCTTTGCAGGTGAAAAAATGCCCACATTTGGGACCAGTAACAAGGATCCAAGAGGGTGGAGAGCCAGAAGTGCGATCGGCTACATCGATTAGTGTTTGCCTGTCACAACTGTCCTCCTCAATGGTGTCGCTGTACAGAGCCTGACCACTCACAACATAACCCTCAATGCCACTCTCCTCATCACTAATTGCCCGCTTCTGCAAAAAGCAGCGAATGTCTTCCCCACCTCTTTGCTGCCCACTGTCCTCAAATAGTTCATCCCCACTGTATAGTGGCGCAGAGCCCACAGCACATAGTAGATCTCTTGAACTGAACGGGACAGAGGCAGGTTGAGGACAGGTGAGGGCCCCTGACCTGCTCCCGGGCAATGTCAACTAAATGTTGTGTCTTACGGATTCCCCGACACTTTGCCGGGGTTGTCAGATGTCATCTGGGAGAAAGTGTATGACCTTGTGTGTGGTCAACACATGGCCGCTAGATGACACCGGAAGCTCTGGCCTCTAAGGGTAGACCCCTGCTGTCATGTCCCTTTACTGTGCTGCGACCTGTGCCTGTGCCAGGAACCTACTTTTGCGTTCTTTGTTACCCCATGTGATAAAGCACACTCACAACTTTCATAGTTTTAAGTGTGCTCTGAAAACTCATCTTCTTAGTCAAGCCTACCAAGATCCCTAATTGTTAACCCTCCAAATTCTGTCACACATTCGTCCCCTTCCTTTGCACTTGGCACCTACAGGCACTTATCTGTATATAGATGAAATGGTTGAGATGGCGGGTTTCATCCACTTTTTCATTTTATACTACCCCATATTTATGTAACATGGCTGAAACCTTTTATAAACCAAGCACTTGTCCCCCCTTTTTTTTCACCCATACACCCTAATAGATTGGAAGCTCTTGCGAGCAGGACCCTCACACCTCATGTCTGATTTGTACGTAGCTTTTTTCTAATATAATGTCTGGTTTGTCTGTGCTTATACCCTCTGTATTGTAAAGTGCTGTGGAATATGGTTGGCCAAATATAAATAAAGATTATTATTATAGTAGGTTCTTGGCCCTCAGCTCGGTTCTTTCCAGCTGGCGCTGACATTACCTTGTCAGGCTGTGTTCCTACTTCAGTAATTTGGTCAGTTTTGCCCCTGTAACTTCCCACACAAGTGAAGTGTGAAGCGAATCTAGTACCGGCGGCTGTCATCTGCGTGTCATACTAAAACACATCATTGTATGAAGACCAAACCACGCGCCCTATGCATATTTGAGCATGACACAATGTTCTACAACACCCTACTGGCTCTCTGCAGCCAGGAAATAACTGTTTTTTAACGCGATTTTCCACAAAAAAATTGGATTGAAAAGAATTTTGACAAAAAATTTGGTGAATCTAATTTTTGAGAAATTCGCCCATCTCTACTTCCAACGTGTTTCCCCCCATAATTTCACAGGCTTCATCAGGGAACAAAATATTGTCACAAACTTGAAAATTGCTAATTTTCACAATAGATGCTATGATACAATGTATCATCCTGACATAATGGCTTTGATTAAAGACCACACATACATTACTATATAAGGAAACAAAATGGATGCCAAAATGCCAAGATACAAAACATCATCCTGTTATGATGGCTTTAGATCAGGGGTGGGCAATTCATTTTCCCATTTGACCACATGAGAAGTTGGAATGGTTTTTGAGGCCAGACTAAGAAGGAAAAAAAAAAAAACATGGTGTGAATGGGGAAAAAACTAGTTTTTAGGTTTTATTTCTGTGGAAACTTACTATGTGATATTAATGACACGTTATCTTTATTTTGTGGGTCAGTGGAATTCCATCGATATCAGATTGATAATGAGTGTTTAAGTTGTTAGGGTTTTTATTTGTATCATTTTCTATTTTAGGGTGCATATAACTTTTCCATCTTTAATTCCAACTTTATAGCAAAAGTGAGGTGACTGACACAAAGACACACTTCCGACATTTTTTTTCTGGCAGCAACATTTAAAAATAATGTAGTTTTAAATCTTTTTTTTCTGTCTCACCTGGGTATTTGTACAAGTTATCGCTAGAACAAAATACTACGTTACTTGTGTACAGCAGTGCATTGTTACTCGAGCGATCCCCTATCAAACCTTGCCTCTGGCCACAATTAGCATAGGAAGGTAGCTAGGTTAGGTAGGTAGACCTAGTAGAGTAAACCATACATCCTTCAAAACTTTCTGTAAATGTAAAAAGTTGGACAGAAAGTTCTGCAGGAGGCAAACCAGATAGGAAAGTAAAGAGTTCTACAGTGTAAGAAGTGAACGATGTGTTCCCCTCATCTGCTCCTGGGAGATGGATGATGGGACGACCTCCTGGACATCTTGCCACTAGCGTAGCTAACATCTCTTTCAGGGACACTAACAGAGCTCCAGTGCCACCCAACTGTGCCTGGACAAGGTACTAGGGCAAGAAGAAGTGGTCATCTTTTTTTTCCTTTCGACCCAGAACGCCATGATTACTTCTCTCGTCCATGACTCGTCTTTGCAGAATTTACCACATATACAACTTAGAATCCTCACTTTTCCAGCAGCTCCTTACTTATTCCCCTCAAATAGGAAGTTATATAGTTCCCCTCCTCAGTGAGGTAGGCGTGTATAGTTTCCCTCAGTAAGGCAGGTATCTATAGGCCCCCTCAGTTAGGCAGCTATATAGGCCCCCTCAGGCAGGTATATATAGGTCCCCTCAGTTAGGCAGGTATATATAGGCCCCCTCAGGAAGGCAGGTATATATAGGCCCCCTCAGGAAGGCAGGTATATATAGGTCTGCTCAGGCAGGCAGGTATATATAGGTCCCCAATAGAAAAAATAACACTGATACTCACCTTACCTCCTTCCCCGGCCGAGCGTCTTCCTCTTCTGCCCGACACTGATCATATCACCTAGAAATGGGCTGTACGCTATCGATGACCAAGGTAGCAGCTAAAACAAAAAGGATACAGAATTTTTTTTAAATGATGAATGGTGAAAATGTTTATTATTCAATTTTCAAGCTTCCCACAATCAAAAATCTAAAAAGGTAAAAAAAAAAAAAGATAATAAATTCCCTTTTGACCATAGATCCAGAGTAACTGAGATTAACACCAAGATATGTAGGTAAGATATTAGTTTCTCTGATAATTGCCATTATTTTGTTCAGTCTGTGATATGTATTTATGAACATTTCCTCAGACTTATGCACATTTGACTTACGTTCAAAAATCAGTTTAAATATCTAGGGAAATGACGGAAAAAAATTTGGGATAAAGATCTGTAATTGAGTGATGGTGAGTCACATTACTATGACCACCAGATAATATCCAGACTAACCGCCGTGTGCAGAACAGGCAGCAGTTAGACTCGATGGGAATGACTCATTAAGGTCCAGATAGATTGTCATAAGTATCTGGTGTTCTGCTGACTGCAGTGCATCCCACAACTGCTGGAGGGTTTTTCGGGGAGGATCCTTAGAACTAATATGAGTGGTGGTCTTGGGAGTTAGAAGGAGGCAGGTGTAGTATTTGAATGTTTTATTCATGCCCAACCAAACCTTGTGACAAGGATGTTGCTAGGGTCCTAAAATATCCAGGGCAT
This sequence comes from Phyllomedusa bahiana, assembly GCA_025379985.1. NCBI lineage: Eukaryota > Metazoa > Chordata > Amphibia > Anura > Hylidae > Phyllomedusa > Phyllomedusa bahiana. The sequence continues at coordinate 18,953 of JAODAL010037100.1, read as the reverse complement.
GGGCCATCTGTGTTATGTTTTGCTTAGTAGGGCTTGGTTCACTTTGCACTTTTTAATGCCACATCGTGAACTGTGGCATATATTTTTACAGAGGGAAATAATGTATGATCCTGTCACTAATTTTATATGTATTCCACATAGATACTGTTCATCACCTCAGCAGTACTCTGTATAATAAAAACCAGCAATCATTTATGTATGATACAGATCATACAGTTGCCAAATAATATACCTATGCATGGAGTAAACATACCATAAGTATTATTTTTACTTAAAAAAAAAATCCCACAATACCAAGACCCAATAAAATTAGTTTTTAAGGACCAAATAATACTGCCAGATCATGACCAAATGTGACCACCAAATGTGACCACTACATGTGACTACCAGTTGTACAAAGGCACTCTGCAGATTATAAGTGATTACAGTGAAGTTACATTCAGTGTCTAACAAGTGACATCTTCTCTGATGGGAGTCATTCACTTTTCTTTTTCTTCTCTATCTGGCCCAGACTGCCATGATGACTTCTCCTTGCCATGACTTGTCTCTGCAGAATTTACCTTACAAACTTTTTAGAATCCTCACTTTTCTAGCACCTATAAACTACCTACTTACTGGGAGATCTATATACCTTCCTCCCTAACTGGGGCCTATATAGGAAAGCATGGTGATGCCCCATTCCTCACAGCAATCCACTCTCTTATAATAGGAAAGCTGGGTGCCTAGGTCCCCTCAGTAAGTAAGTAGATACATAGGACCCTCTCAGTTGGTTGGTAGGTATACAGCCCCCAAGTAAGTAAATAGACATTTAGGTATCCTCAGTAGGTAGGTAGGTATATAGAGTCATGATGAGTAGGTATATGGGTCCCAATAATAGGTTACTAGGTATATATTCACCCCTGAAAGGTAGATATTTAGCTCCCCTTAATAATATAGATATATTTGGGCCACTATTGGTAGTTTATATAGTCCCCCACAGTAGGGAGGTTGGCATATAGGTACCCTCAGTAGGTAGGTAAATAGCCCTCCCCAAGTAGGCAGGTAGGGATATAGGTCAACATGGTAGGTAGATATAAAGGTCCCCCCAGTAGGTAAATAGGTACATAGGAACTTCCAGTAGATAGGTAAATAGGTCACTTTGTTTGGTCAGTATATAGGTAACCCCAGTGAGTAAGTATATACTGTAGGTCCCATAGTAGGTGGGTAGGTGTATAGGGCTCCCAGTATGTTGGTTGATGTACAGGTCCCCTCATAGGTTGGTAGTTTTTAAAGGTTCCCCTGGTAAAATAGTAGGTAAATAAGTAATCCCAATAGGTTGGTAGGTATATAGGTCCCCATAGGAGGTTGATAGATAGGTCTCCCTAGTAGTTTGGTAAGTCTATAGTTCACCCCAGCAGCTAGATACATATATATGACCCTCCAATAGGTTGGTAAGTCTAAACAGTCCCCCAGTAGGTAGGTTGAAAAATATATATGGTCCCCAGTAAGTTGTCAGGTATATAGGTTGGCAGATATATAGGTCCCCCTAGTAGGTTGGTAGGTATATAGGTCCCCCAATAGGTTGACAGGCATAAAGGGCCCTCCAGTAGGTTGGTATATCTATAGGTACCATTAGTAGGTTAATAGGTCTATAGTTGCTCCCTGTAGGTATGTAAAAAATTTGGGCCCCCCAAGTAGATTTTGGGGTCTATAAGCCCCCCCAAGTGGGTTTGGGTAGGTTTTAGATACTTTCAGTTTTTTGGAAAGGGTTTAAAAGGCCCCCGTTTAAAAGATAAAAAAAAATGATACTTATCTCTGCCCATTCCCCTGCTGAAATTTTTTATTTACCCCCTGCAAAAACCCCCACCCATCTGTGCCAATTTTGGGGGGCGGAACCCGGGATAGCAAATTTACAATTTTTAAAAACGGGACAACAAAAATTTTCCCCATTTGTAAACCTAAAAGCCGGGAAAATGCACCGGCAATCTGTCCTGTGGGCAGATTGCTGATTCAAGCTGCACCCATTTTTTCCCTGGGGCAAAAACCCTGGAAAAAAACTCCCTTTAGGGGATGCCCCTTTGTGATTTTGGAATTTTCCCCATTTTTTTTGCTACGGGTTCCATCCCCCCGGGGGAAGAAAATCAGCACGAATGATGTTTAAAATTTATGGTTTTAAATTCCCAAATAGGTTGAGAGTCTCTTGTCCATGGATGAGTGGGAATAGAGCAGTGTTTTTTCAACTCCGCCCTCAAGACCCCCCCAACAGGTCAAGTTTTCGGTTTTCCCTAGAATTTCAAGCTGATTTATTAGTATTGCAAGGGTGATATAATTTTGTCATTTGCTTTCTGTGGGAGACCCAAAAAAACCCTGCATGTTGGTGGGTCCTAAGGACGGGGAGTTGAGAAACACGGGTTTTTGGGGGAATGCAAACAAAGACATTACCCAAAACCATAAAGAGGGCCACTCCCTGCTTGTGTTTTCCCCCGAAATTGGTTGCGGGAGTGTTTGTTCTCAGATGTCTCTTTCTCCATGCCAATTTCCATTCATTCAATGATGCAGAAAACAGCAGAAGATAAAAGGGGAAATTGAATGATTTTGGAGGTTTAAAAATTTGGAAATCCCCTTAAAAAGTAAACCCTTTTTTTGCTGATGCAGCTTGGTAAGAGGTGCAGTGATCATCCATTTGCTTTGGAGCCTCATACACAGTTGGGTTGACTGATCTGTTATCTTAGACACAAGTCTAGCAGTCCCCTGGTGCCTATTGGCAGTGCACTGCTCCATTGTAAAATTTAGACCTACAAAATAATTTTTACTTGATGTTTTAGTCTTTCTGGACATTAAAGGGAATGTGTAATCAAAAAATGACTTATTGCTTAACTATGTTTTTATGTTAAACACATTTTTTTTTAATTTTTCATATCACTTTCAATATTTTTAAATAATTTAGTCTACAGTTTTGACTTTGACGCTAAGCTAATAATTAGTCTGAGGTAATTGTTTGTAGAGAGTATTTTCAGAGTCTGCTCATTGTCAGCACACGCGGTCAAACTGAAGGAGACACCAATGTTATAGATACCTCAGTACCATGGTTACAATAGGAGTAGGGCTATCAAACCAGACATGGAACCTCCTAAGAGACTTATGAAATATACAATACATGAAAAAAACTTTTGAGATTCTTAGTTCACATGTTTTGATTAAAAATGTTAAGCCACCCTGACTACCAATAGCATGATGCTCTTAGAGGTTCCATGTATGTTGTAGACTTTAAAAAGCTTATGGTGTGCCACTGGTATTGTAATGCATATATATATACCTGCCTTGAGATGCCGCTGGTAGTCGGGGGTGGCTTAAACATTTTTTGATCAAAACATGTGTACAATAGGAGATAGACACAGCTTCTCCTCTCACCCTCCCTGCACACTGACCTTTTCCCAGGTCACAGAGCATGCCTTGAAAACTCTCCTATAAAAGTCAATGGGACTGAGTCAGTCTTAAAGGGGTTGTCTCATCTTACTGTTTCATAAATTCAGTAGCATTTTTCATTCATGCATCCTGTCACTTCCTGGTTAAGCTGGCTGTGGGTAATTAGTATATGTATTCAGACTTCTGCTAATTAGTCTTAATTAGATAAACAAACAATCTCATGATAGTCCAGAGAAGCTTCAGAGCTAAATTAAACAGTAGTAATTAGTGTCTTTTGTCTGAAAGATCAGATAACACACAAGCTATCAGGCTGCCCTGCAGTTCTGTGCCATGACCTGTCACTCCCTGTTATGAGATAAGAAAAACAGCAGGGGACAACAAGCAAGCAGGTTATTTACTAGAAAAACCTGAAAGCCCTCAGAATGTGATAAAATCATTTGTAGCTCCTCAACAAAACAAAAAAAAAATTTAATTAACAAAGCAATATATTTGGAAAATGTCTTCATTTAGTGTTCCCTACATGTTGAAAGCAATTCTTGTAGTGGGACAACCCCTTTGAGGCTCCTATGGGCATGAAGCTGCTGTAAAGTATCTCTCTGACTGCTGTGAAAGCAGTGCAAGCAAGAATGCTGTCCTCACAATCTTATATACTGTAGACAGCTGAATTGAGAAATCTACAATCAGAAAATAAAAACAACTCTGATGAAAAAAATAGGTAAAAAAAATGGTGACAGATTCCCTTTACCTCAACCAAATGATTGCAGGTAAATGGCATTAGATTTATAGTTCCATTTATTAAATATAAAAACTCTAGTGTACAAGTCTGATTCCACATTAATTATGTTACTTGCGATCAATGCTCGTAGTCTTTGGTGACCAGTAAATCTGGGATGCGGATATAACATTTCCAATAGCATCCGTAATGTTTGGAAACCTCCACGATGGAGTACAGTACAGTAGAGCACAGACAGGCGATCAGCCTCACGCAAACGTGGGAAGTTTCGGGAAGCCTCTCCCCCTTTCTCAATCATGTATTGTCAACTTTCCAAACTTTCTTATATACTATAAGTGGAGTGATCAATAATTACAAAATACCTTACAAGTATATACACATCCTGTATTAAAAACAAATTATTATAAGCCTTTACAGAAACATCCTAAAACTAAGATTTTCATTTAGACCGACTTGGGACCAAAGTAATCATATTATAAATCCATTCTGCCTCCTGTTGTAGGAGGTGTGTCTCTAGATTTTGTCCCTCCCTCACTTTAATCTCTTCTAGGACGCACCAACGGAGCTCAGAAACGTTATAATTACATTCATTACTTAATGAACATTGTTCCAGTATTAGACTAACTAAAAAGAATCAGGTTCCAACAGCGATAGGGGAAGATAAAGAAGACAAAGAAAAAGTCAAAAGGAACTTCGGGGAGAGCACTGTCTTCCGACATTTCTTTGAATGTAATCATAATGGTTCTGAGCTCTGTTAGTGCGTCCTGGAAGAGATTAAAGTGAGGGAGGGACAGAATGGATTTATAATATAATTACCTTGGTCCCAGCCGGTCTAAATGCATCGGACAAAAAATGGCCCAAAAGCGGACGTTTTTTCTCTGATGCAGGGCCACAGTTTTTGTCATGCTTTATACAAAAAACGCGGGTGTTTCTCATTTTCCTGACGTGGGCCTCCATTTTTTATTGTAGGGGAAGCGACAATAAAAGGAGAAGCCCCGCGTTTTTATACAACAGTTTTTAAAATACTCGCTGCCGAAAATGAGCGAGAAAAGACGACGTGGAACTGCAGCTCATTTTTCCCTTTATTGCCGGCTATGGGGCTGGGGAATGATGTATCTTCGGCGTTTTTAAAAAAAGGAAAAGCGCGAAGATACGACTTTAACCCGTGCTTTGTGGGACTACTAAGGATGTTTCTGTAAAGGTTTAAAAATTTGGTTTTAATAAAGGTGTAATATATTGTAGGTTTTTTAAATTATTGATCACCCCCCACTTTAGTATAAAAAGTTTGGAAAGTTGGCAATACATGATTGAGAAAGGGGAGGGACTTCCCTGAAACGTCGAGCATTTGCGTGAGGCTGATCACCTGTCTCTGCTCTACCACTCCATCCTGGAGGTTTCAGAACATTAGAGATGCTATTGGAAACGTTATAACCCATCCTGGACTTACAGTCACCAAGATACTAGCATTTTACGCAAATAACATAATTAATGTGGGAATCAACTGTAACACTAAGTTTTTATATTGAATAAAATGGAACTATAAATCTACATCCATTTACCCTGCATTCATTTGGTTCGGTGATTGAAAAGGAAGTAACTTAGGAACTACCTAGTTTGCAGGCATCGTGAGTGAACTAGGTGCATTACTATCTCTACCAGCATATAATAAAGACAGATTCCCTTTAATCATATATGTCACTAGAATAGAAACAATATTAGCAAATATCAAAAGTTGATGATGGATGTTAATTACAAGGATACTTCATATAAATAATATTTTTTAATGACTACCATCATCTCTATAAACAGATTAATCACTTACATATAATGAATCAATTAGCAGCCTCTATTATATGTGAAATGAGAAACCATATTGTATGTTGCAGACAGTCATGTAAAGAGTAGCAACTAATAACATTTTATATATCTCGGCACAAATTGAGGTCCTTCTGATGTTTTATAAATGTAGACAAGTCTTATTTGAATATGTGAAAGAAAAAGTTTACTGAAAGAAAACATTAAAGCTAACCATCAAGATAGTAAGAAGCATGAAGCAAAGGCCAAGATTTCATAGTTTCATCGTTCATAAGATTTTGTAAGGCTAAAAAAAGACAAGTCGTACCATCTATTCAGCCTGTTGTGCAAGTTTTTATCCAAGTAAGGCCAAATACCCCCAAGTGGTAGAAGCCAATTGTCCTCACATCTTAGAGGAAAAATTCCTTCCTGCGTCAATCTGCAATCAGAAAATCCTGGATCAGACCCCTCTCCATGAAATCCTAGTCACTTATAACATGTTATATTATTACGCTCCTTCCACGAAATGCATCCAAACCCTTTTTTGAACTCGGTTATTGAAATTCACCATGACCCACTCCTCTGGCAGAGAATTCCATTATCTCACTGCTCTTGACAGTAAAGAATTTCACCTTTCTATTTTATGTAGAAACTTTCGTTGCCACTCAAGACTTAAAGGATGGCCCCCCCTTGTTCTAGATACCAGCCCTGTGTATAAATAAATCTTGGGAGAAGATCTCTATATTGACCTTTGAATGTATTTTAAACATAATTTATTATGTCCCCCCGAAGCCTTTCTTTTCTCTACAACGAACTAACCCTAGATCTTGTCATCTATTCCTGTGTACTGTAGTTCCACCCAGTATCGTTTATTTTATTTTTGTTGCCCGCCTTTGGTACCTGGTCAAGCTCTACAATGTCTTTCCTTGCACTGGTGCCCAAAACTGTACACAATATACCATGTGTGTGTCTAACCAGTGACCTTGTATAATTGGAAGAATAATGTTCTCATCATATGTGCAACTCAATGGAGCCCCCTTTTTAATGCACCCCCTGATCCTATTTGCTTTGTTGGGCTGCTGCTCGCCTGACACTGCTGCTACAATTAAGTTTACGTCCACACCGGATTTCCCAATCCCTTCATCCATGTCACTTTAAACCCAGTGTTTTTTCCATTTAACAGTAAACCAATAATGGATTTCTCCTTCCCATGTTGCATAACCTTGCATTTATTCAGTGTTACAAACCCTCATCTTCTGCCATGATTCCCTCTGCCCAGCAGCGCCTCCAACTTATCCAGATCCCTTTGTAATAACATATTATCCTCTATTGTGTTGATTACTTTCAGACTTAGTACGTCCTGCAAAAGATCAATATTTCTACTATGTATTCCCGTTACGATCATTAATGAAAAAATGTTAAAGAGTGATAGGGCCCTATACTGACGCCTTGTGGTACCTCCACTGTAACCGCGATCCAGTCTGAGTATGTACCAGTTTAATTACTACCACCTTTGTTTCTTCAGTGAGCCAGTTACTCTTACCCACATTGCCACACATTTTCCCTTCCCCAGTCCAAGCAATTCTCATTTATTTACCAACCTTTTATGTGGCAGAACCGTATCAAATGCATTAAGAAAAAATTTAGAAAAATCTAGATTTATGACATCCATGCCACACCCCGATCCATCCTAGCACTGACCTTCCTCATAGAAAGCTGATGAGATTAGTCTGACAGGACCCCGACCTCAAGAACCCGTGCTGAACGCGTTATAATAAATACCATTTATTTTCAGTGAGATACTCCAGGTATAGCATCTCTGAGACAACCTTTCAAAACATTCTTAATACCTACAACAGAGGTTTTAAGCTTACGGCCTATAGTTTCCTGGATCAACTTTTTGACTAGCCTTTTGGAATATTGGCACCACATTTTGCTATGTGGCGTCCAATCCTTTTTGGGGACATAAACCATTTATAAGACAGTCCCATGAATATTCGGAATAGGGGAATAGGGGCCTATCTATGACATCACTTAACTCCTCCCTTAGGACACGTGGGTGTATGCCCACTGGACCTGGGATATTAGTCCCTATTTTAATCTTCCTAAGCACGGAGCTGCACTTTCTTCTCCTGGGTTAGACAGAAACTTTTAAGGTGAAGTTTACAAACATATCTCTCTGTTCAACAGGAAAGTCATCCTCCTCCGTAAATACAGTGGAGAAAAAAGTGTTTAAATTATAAAATAAATTATACGTTTGCTTTTTTTCACATCGCCTCTCTACTGTCTCTCCCTCAGTATTTTTCCACAGGCCAACATTTCCGTTTTAAAATTTTTTTACTATTTATAAAGTGTAAAAAATATTTGGGGTTAGTTATACTTTCTTATAGCATATGTCTTTCCGTCTCCAGCTTGCTTCCTTTATCTTTATTTACACACTTTTATTTTTTTCCCTATAGCTTCTTCATAGGCCTCTTCACTGCCCTCCAGTTTTTAGTAGGTGACAACCGCTTTCTTTTTGTTTTTTAATTGTGCCTCTTTTACATCCCTGATGATCCACATTGGGATTGGGTTTTTCTCCTGTTTCTAATTTTTTTATTACCATAAGTATGTACCTCTCACAGTGGTAAGCCTAAGGATGTTTTTAAAAATATCATCCCATTAATAATTATTCTCGCCATATTAACAAACACATTTTTGTTACCCAGTCAATAACGGTTTTTTTATAGGGCCCTCTATCCCTAAAGCAGAATACAATTAATTAGCCTTCCTAAAATTCAGTGTTTTTGTGGCTCCTTGGACCAAAAAACTCAATTGAAGGATAAAGAAAATTTATTATATTATGGTCACTATTCCCTAGGTCCCTCAAAAACCCTGAACCTTTGTTTACTCTGGCAGGTCTATTAGTTTTAATATAAGGTCTATAAGGTCCATCCTCTAGTCTCGGTTCCTCAGCCATTGGCAAAGGTAATTACATTAGTTATTGACAAAAACCTGTTTTCCTTTTTTAATGAGAGCCATCACAAGCCTTCAGAATTCCCAATTGATGTCTGATAGTTTAAAGTCGCGCCATCAATAATAACCTCAATTTACTGATTTATCCGCCTCATCTATTTTTCTGAGGAGTACATCTACCATGGGGTCTGTTATAATTTGGGGGCCTATACAGACCCGCTATTTAGTAATTTATATTGTTATTGTTATACCCCCCATGTATTATTATTTACCCATAATGATTTCCAACATGTCATTACCTTACCTGTATCGCCCTCCCCGCATGTTGGCTTCAGACAGATTTTTTACATAAGACTAGACACCTCCCCCCCTTGTCCGGTCCTTTTTACGATCCTTTCAAAATAGACTGTAACCTGCAAGTTAAGCCGCCCAGGCATTCGTGAGCTCTCAGTCCACCCATGTCTCATTATCCCCGACTATGTCATATTTTTTCTTCCAGCTCTTAATACTTCTGTTCATTAAATTTGTTGTAGCAGACTCCTGGCATTGTCCAGCAAGGCAATTTATATAGATTTTTTTCAGTTTTTATTATTATTACTTCCTTTCTCCCTGATATTTTTATCTATGCTACACAATCCCCCACCCTCCACCCCCTCCACCCCCCTGTTTTATTTTTTCCTAATTCCAGCTCTCTATCTGCATATCTCTTGCATGCTAATATGTGGTAGTAACCCTCCCCTCCCCCCAGTCCCTAGTTTAAAATATTCCTGCTCCAACTTCCTGGCCATTATTGTTTGTCCCCCCCAATAACAGCTGCACCCTCGCCCATTTAGGTCAGCCCAAACCCTAGGCAAAGATCTGTAGCAAGACAGAAGTCAGACAGCCCAGTTATGCCAAAAACCCAAATCCTCTTTCCTACAAACCCAATTTTTGAGACCACTTTATTTTTTCATCACTTCTCTAATCTCCCGCTGCCTCTCTGGTGTGGCTCGTGGAACAGGTAATATTTCTGAAAATATTACCTTGCAACAGCCATGATACGTCTAACTGGAAGGCATATGATTAGTATGAGCGGGACGTCATAAACATCATGTGAACACACACCAACATCCCATGAATATGTACTCTACAGATCTCAAGTCTCTATAAAGTATCTGAGGGACAATTGTGCACATACATGAGGTAACTAGCCAACAATTACATATAAGAACAAGTCTGATGCATGAAATATTTAATCAGACAGGATAGAAAAGAAGAGAAGAGAAGACCATAAATAGTAAACGCAACAATTAGCAGTGGTGAGAGCAAATAAAAACTGTAAATCTATTAAAAAGTTTTATAAGTACATGTACAGTATGTAAAAAATACACATACGTTAGTAATTACATATAGAATAAATAATAAATTCTCACTTTTTTTTGGTATAGTGTGCAAGGATTTGTTGAAAGTTATAATAGTTAAAACATGCATGCCACCAAGATGATTCAATTTATCATAAATGTATTCTAAGTTTTGAAATCTCAACCATGATATATTATGGTGAGTCTGGAAAAAATGGAATAGAATGTGGAGCTAGGTTTGGTACAATGAAAATTCTATACAAATTTGCAAAAATTTCTCCATATCATCAGTTCCGAACCTTTTTTCCACCGGGACCCCCTTTTTTGAAGCCAATTTTTCCACAGCCCCGGGGGTGGGACTGGGGAAGGGGAGGGGCGGGGGTTATGGAGAGAGTTGAAGGTTTAGAATCATGCACACAAAAAAACAATGAAGTGCATACTGTATCATTTAGGGGTTTTAGATTGGTAATGTATTATTTAACGTAACGTCAGCTCTGTGGGTCAAATTATAATGTAATGCTGAAACCCCCGAGCTACATCAGTTTGCATTATATTGATCGTCTGGGGTGCATTATACAGGTATTAAAAATTGCATATAATAGCTCTGTGGGCCCCCTTAACTAGGTAGATTTTATAGGTCCCCAATAGGGAAAAAATTAGGTCCCCATTGGGGGATAGTTTTATATAGGCCTCCCATAATGTGGAATTTGGGACCCCATATGTTTATATCTTTCTGTAGGAGGGGGTTGGTATATAGGGCCCTTGTAGGTAGAAATAAAGGCCCTCATAGCTAGGTATATGGGTGGGTATGTCAGTCCCCTGTATGTAGTTCAGAATGTAGCCCCAGTTGGTATGTAGCCTTCTGTAGGTAGGTTTATAGGTGTCTCCTGAAGGTAGTTACATGCCCACTCTAGTCAGTCCCATACATGCCCCCTGTAGCCAGTCACATATAGGCCAATTTTAGCCAGTGCCATACATGCCCCCCTTGTAGCCAGTCCCATACATGTCCCCTGTAGCCAGTCCCATACATGTCCCCTCTAGTCAGTCCCATACATGCTCCTTTAGAAAGCCCATCATGCCCCCTGTATCATCCCATAATCCCCCCTGTAGCCGCCCCTTATACTCCCCCCTGTAGCCATCCTATACATCCCCTCTCCCCCATCCTATGGGCCAAATTTTAGTGTTCCATACAGCCCCTCTTTCCCAGCCCATAATTCCCCTTTTGCCAGTCCAAATTCCCTGTAGCCAGTCCCATACATGTCCCCTGTAGTCAGCCCCAAAAATTGCCCCTTAGTCGCCCCCCATAATGCCCCCTTAAAGCCCTATACATGCCCCCTGTAGCTTTCCTAAATGCCCCGTAGCCGGCCCAAAAATCCCCCCTTTTCCCTTTTCCCCATAATCCCCCCCTGTACCATTCCATACATGCCCCCAAAGTTAGTCCCATACATCCCCCCCTGAAGTTGTCCTACATGCCCCGGTAAGTCCCATCCCCTGTCTCCTATAGCCAACCCCCTATGTCCCCTTTTCCAATCCCATCCCTGTCCCCTATAACCAATCCCAAACATTCCCTGTAGCCAACCCCATAATCCCCCCTGTACCCAAAACCCTTTACATGCCCCCTGTAGCCGCCCCTTTCGCCCCCCGTACCCAGTCCCATCAGTCCCCTGTCCCGCCCCTCATGTCCCCCCTGTGAGTCCATACATGCCCCCTTAGTCGCCCCAAACAGCCCCCTTTTGTCGCCCATACTTGCTCCCTGTAGTCAGTCCCATACATGCCCCCTTTAGCCATTCCAATACATGCCCCGACCCAGTCCCAAACAGCCCCCTGGGGCCAGCCCCCATACATGCCCCCTGTAGCCAGTCCCATACATGCCCCCTGTAGCCATTCCCATACATGCCCCTATAGTTATCCCAAAACATACCCCCTTAGGTTTTCCCTAATGCCCCTGGTATCCCATACCTGTCCCTATAGCCAATCCCAACTTCCCCCCTTGCCAACCCCTACATGTCCCCTGTAGCCATTCCCATACCTGTCCCCTAGAGCCAATCCCATACATGCCCCCTGTAGCCACTCCCATACATGCCCCCTGTAGCCAGCCCCATACATGCCCCATATAGTCAGTCTCATACATGCCCCCTGTAGTCCCATACATGCTCCCTGTAACCATTCCCATGCATACCCCCTGTAATTAGTCCCATACATGCCCCTGGTAGTCCCATACCTGTCCCCTGTAGCCAATCCCATACATGTCCCCTGTAGCCAATCCCATACATGTCCCCTGTAGCCAATCCCATACATGTCCCCTGTAGCCAATCCCATACATGTCCCCTGTAGCCAATCCCATACATGCCCCCTGTAGCCCCATACATGCTCCCTGTAGCCAGTCCCATACATGCCCCCTGTAGCCAGACCCATACATGCCCCATATAGTCAGTCTCATACATGCCCCCTGTAGTCCCATACATGCTCCCTGTAGCCATTCCCATGCATACCCCCTGTAATTAGTCCCATACATGCCCCTGGTAGTCCCATACCTGTCCCCTATAGCCAATCCCATACATGTCCCCTGTAGCCAATCCCATACATGTCCCTGTAGCCAATCCCATACATGCCCCCTGTAGCCAGCCCCATACATGCCCCATATAGTCAGTCTCATACATGCCCCCTGTAGTCCCATACATGCGCCCTGTAGCCATTCCCATGCATACGCCCTGTAATTAGTCCCATACATGCCCCTGGTAGTCCCATACCGGTCCCCTATAGCCATTCCCATACATGTCTCCTATAGTCAGTTCCATACATGCCCCCTGTAGCCAGTCCCATACATGCCCCCTGTAGTCAGTCCCATACATGCCCCCTGTAGCCAGTCCCATACATGTCCCCTGTAGCCAGTCCCATACATGTCCCCTGTAGCCAGTCCCATACATGTCCCCTGTAGTCAGTCCCATACATGCCCCCTATAGTCAGTCCCATACATGCTCCCTGTAGTAAGTCCTATACATGCCCCCTTTAGCCATTCCTATACATGCCCCCTGTAGCCAGTCCCATACATGCCCCTTGTAAGTAAATAGACAGACTAATAAAAAAATAAAAAGTTACTTGCCTTTCCGCGATCCCCCTGCAGAGCCGCTGTCTCCAGGAGCCAGTGTCCTCTGAGACCCAGTGGCGCAGGGGCTGTGATACTGCTGCATCACATCCCCGGCGCCACCGATCTGTATATACATGCTGTAAAAAAAACGTTTGGGAAAAAGGGGGAAAATTAATAAAACCCCACTTTTTTCCCTGGCGAAACAGCTGCACAATACGCCCGCACAGCCATTTTTTTAAAAACGGCACATTATTGGAGCTTAGGTCCGGGGAACCGGTAGGGAGGGGCACTATGCCCGGGGGTTTGGGGACCCCGTCCTCCATAGATCCGTCTACATGAACATTTTATAATCTGATAAAAAGTGAGTAAAATTGGGACCCTTTGTGCAGGTCGTGGGCGGTGTTAAGACGAGAAACGGTGATACGCATGGTTCCTCACTCAGACCGGGGCCCCTGCAGGGAGATTTTGCGGCCCTGATCGATCTACGTGGCGGCTGGAAGCCTGGTGAAGGCTTCCATCTCCGCTATGTTTTTAGATTTCTACTTCCTGTACCAGACGGGATGTAGTAAAACCGTTATCTTTGTGCATCCTGATGTATTGTCATACACCCATTAGGGGTGAAGCACCCTATGGGGACTTAATTTTAAAACTAAAAAAAAAAAGTTAAAAATTGTAAAAAAAAAAAAAACGCTTAAATCGCCCTTTTGCCATTTTTTTAAATTAAAACAAGAAAATAATTAAAAAGTTACCATAATGGGATCACCGCATAGAAAAAAGTCCCCGCTTTTTAAAATATAATTTTTTTACCCCCGTATGTGAAACCATAAAAGAAGAAAAAAATCCCAAATGCCAAATTTGTGTTTTTTTTTTGGTCACTTCAGATCCCCTAAAAACTAATAAAAGCGATAAAAAAGTCGCATCTATCCCAAAATGGTACAAATAAAAAGTACACTTCAGGCCTCAAAAATTCTCCCTCACTCAGGTCTATAGGTGGAAGTGCAAAAAGTGCAAAATTGCACTGCAGCGTAAAATTCACAAATATAAAGTGTTTGGATTTTTTTACCCAACATGTTTGGTGTTTCCGGAATCATATCAACCTGCAAAATACAGAGAACACATCATTTATACTGAACAGTGAATATTGTAAAAAATAAAATCTGCATCATGGCTCAGGTACATTTTTTTTAACGTTTTAACGTACTTAGATGTTTTTTGAAGTGTCCCAGTATATTCAATGGTACGGTAAATGATACCAACAGAAAGTACAACTTGTCCCACAATATAAAAGTCCTTATATGTCTATGTAGATGGAAAAATAAAAAAGTCATGGCTCTTGGAATGCGAGGTGGAAAAAACGAACTTGTCAACCAAAAAAAAAACGCTTGGTCCTTAAAGAGAACTTGTCACATAGATTATGCCCCCCTTGCTGAGGACAGCACAAGCTAGTGACAAGCATGTTGTTTCCCTTATTCTGTAAGATGCTGTAGTTTTCGTGTATTTAATGCTCAGTTTTCAGCCAGAAGAGTCATGCGAAGAGTCATTCGAAGAGTCATTCGAAGAGTCCGTGTTTTTCAAACCCGGCCCACCTGAGACTAGCCTTTGGTGGGCGGGGCTAACATCTGCTCATGAATAAGATTTGAGGGGATGCCGACTTCATAACCGCGGACACGTGTGATGGTCCATTAAGGATATACCATAAGAAAATGAATGATAATTAAAGAATGGAGATTCTATTGAGAAAGATCTTACTTAGATCGAAACGTCTTGTTATTAGAATCTTTGATAAAATACGTGTTGATATGGATCACCATATATGAAGCCGGCTTCTTTATGTTTGTCATTTTGGAATGATTAAAGTTTTGCAGAAAATAAAAATGTAAAAATTCTTTTCAACTATTGGAGTGCAACCTATTTCCTTCTATGAGTCATTCGTAGAGTCATTCGAAGAGTCCGTTTTTTTCAAACCCGGCACACCTGAGACTAGCCTTTGGTGGGTGGGGCTAACACCTGCTCATGAATAAGATTTGAGGGGTAAATGCTCTAAAACTGCTGCATCTTACAGAATAAGGGGCACAGTGCTGGGAACAGCATGTCTGTCACTGGCTTGTTCTGCCCTCAGCAAGGGGGGCATAATCTATGTGACAGGTTCCCTTTAAGGGTTTAAAATCTTCTAAGGAGGCCATGTTACCTCTCTCTATACAGAAAATATTGTAGATTTCTCTGTGCCAATTGATGGCATGTTTGATGAAGAGTTCATTGGTATGAGAAAATCTTCCTTGAAGGACACCATTGCTTATTTGCAATGGTGCCATTTGTATACTCAAGATATACTGTCACCACAGCAGCACATGAACAGTTTACAAACGGCACAGTTTCAGAAACTGTCACCTTGTTAAGCCAAAATGTATTCCTTTATGCAACTTTGATATCTAGCCTCTTTTATCCATGATGGCAACAAGGAATATATGTGGAGACAGCCTATCACACACCTCATATACCCACCAAGCCAGCTTACAACATATTACTTCCTTCATGAGCTACACTCTACCGACGGCAAGAGGAGAAAGTGGTCATAATAATGTGTAGTTACCTGTGAAGCAAGTTACTTTTTCTGCATCCTGGATGGTATTGAACCCTTTAGTGTTGAGGTAAATTCAGATTGCCTATGGCAGAGGCTCCATAACAAGAGCAGACAGCATTGATAGAGAGCAACTTTGGTGCCTTACTCCAGAAATGTGGATGATTGATGAATGGAAGGAATGCTGTAGAAAAATCATGTAAGAGGTGTATTAAAAAAGCAACCTATACCGGTATGGGTATTAAAGACTCCTTTAACCATGCGCAATGTGATTAAAAGGTTACAAAAACAGAAATAAAGTAGTAGAAACATTAGCCTCTGCTAATGGAATGGAATATTGTATAATTGATTGCATTACCGGTGATATATCTGGCATTTATGTCTTGGTTGTTTTTTTTCACATTGCACACCAAATAACCTGTTGCATTGATTCTACAGGTTATAACAGTGACGTAGATTTCTAATATGTGTAGGTTTTACTTTTTTGTGTAATGTATGCGCAGTAACTTTTTTATTAAATATTTATTTCTATTTTATTATTTATTTTTTTCTATACTTTTTTCTGTGTTTAATCCCATTTAGGGATAACTATTTAACATTTTTGTTCTTTACTCTTGGTAATGTATTAGAATACATGAACATGCTAACACAGGGCTAACTGTACAGACATTCCCTGGGCTTCATCGGGTCACTGGGAGTCCTGATGACTCAATGAAGCAGAGAACAACCCTTTGATTATGCCACGGTCACGGATCGCAGCAATCAAAGGATTAAACGCCGGGGATCAGAGCCTTCCTCTGCTCCCTGGCATTTGCAGAGACTGCTCTAGGAACAGAGCTGTAATTAACAGCTCTGTTCCTAGCACAGTTGCTGGTGCTGGGAGCCACAAAACCCCTCTCTCTGCAGCGTTGTTAAAGATGTCACTGCATATTAACAACCTGCACTGCCTGCCGTCTAAAGTCGTTGGGCGGTTGTTTAGGTGCTAAATACATCTAGGGCATTTCCTTTCATAAATTTATCACATAATAATTATCTAACTTAAAAATATATGTGTATATCTACAGCAAGATTTTAAAGGCTGTTTATCGATAGTGTCACCTCTAGGGGTATGTTCACAAATCTATTGTGGTGTGTACTGTACGCGCTGCAATACACCGGGTGTTGTAGAACATGCTGGCCAGTACGTACTTCTAAAGCGGGTGTTGGGGGCGGCCCCATACACTTCTATCATCCCCTCTATTAGCGTTATGAATTTTTGTAATTGCGGGCGCATTTCAGACGTATTGCAGTGCAATTATGCGGCGAAATATGCCCTGCAATTACGTCGTGTGAACATACCCTTATTTCGACAGTACAGCTTTTTACTGATTTTGTAATAATTAGTGAACATCCTTAATATAAAATCTTTTATTAAAGTGTTTGTTAGCAATGTAACTAAGGCACTTTGCTTTGACATATAAAGTAATAATTTGAGAGGAAACAAAGACACTAATTGAGGATGAATTTATTGTGGATATCAAGATGCAAATTTGAAAGCGTAGTAAAACATGAAAAGAAAGCGAGGAATTACTTTTTATAGAATGTAATTGAATTGTGTATGTCTTTTTATTGAGTCTGATATGTTTACATTTTTATACTAGTCTATGAGTGGGACAATACATTAAAGGGATTGTCTCATCTTACTGTTTTGTAGAGCAAAGCAGCATTCTTTCATTCATGCATTCTGTCACTTTCTGGTCAAGCTGTGGGTAATTAGCATATGAGCTTCATGTATTTAGACTTCTGCTAATTAGTCTAGAATGGATAAACAGTCTTCTGCTACCAGGTCCAGAGACAATTAAGAGCTAAAGTAAACATTAGTAATTAGTGTCTTTTGTCTGATAGATCAGATAACACATAAGCTCTCAGGCTGGCAGTAGTTCTATGCCTTGACCTGTGTGAAGATGTGATGACATCTCTCCCTGATATCAGATAAGACAAACAGCTGGGGAGAACAAGCAAACAGGTCGGTAACTAGAGAAACCTGAAAGCCCTCAGAAGGTGATAAAATCATTTGTAGCTCCTCAATAAAAAGAAATGAACAAAGCAATATTTTTGGAAAACATCTTCATTTAGTGTTCCCTACGTGTTGAAAACTAAACTTTGTAGTGAGACAACCACTTTAATGTGATTTTCACACATTGACTGTGTCATGGAAAAAGATGCAGTAGGTGAAACCTGAGTCAGATCTATGTCAGTGTGATGTGGTTTTTATGAAATAAGACAAGCTTGTATATTGTAAAATCTCTAAGAATATAATACATTTTTACTTTTTACCTTTGCAGGTGGTTTGCACTATGTCTCACCTGTTCGAAGTCCAGTCATAGGAATCCAAATTAGTTTATTTAGTTGTTGCCTTGAGAATTGATCTGAATAACCTTTTCATTTGTATGTAAGGGCACTGAAGACCTGCTAAGAATTTAGAGCAAGGAATCACTAAAATAACTGGACTTGCTGGATGATTGAGATCACATCTAGAAGACATAAGTGACTCGTGAATAAATATATATATTTCCATTATCCTAACAGTATTATATAGAGGGGACTGAACTTTAGTTTTTGACATCTAACATTTGGAGCATGTGCAATAGCAGAAATATTATTCGTATACTTGTACATAAGAAAATTGTAGATTGTTTTGTTTTTTCACTACCTAGCACCACATGATAAGACTTTGAGTTCCATGGGAGAACACAAATGTATTAAGTGTTTTAAATAGAGGTGGCCATAATGCAGTTTCAAAGAATGTTTATATATTAAAATAAAAAATGAATAATGAGCAAGTTCATATTGTCAGCGGCTTTGCTTGTAGGTATAAATTCAACTTGATCCATTCATATCTGGACAAGAAGGTATCAAAGGAGTGCTTGGGCAATGATTAAAGTAACATTTTTTAAATTAAGGTTGAGTAGGAATGTGAGAAGGTAGTTTTTAAAGGAAAGTTTGTGTCACTGGTATTATGTGCTGTGTAAAACTCTGAATTATTTGATTGCTAGTGGGCAAGGCACGAATGTACAACAA
>JAODAL010037099.1:0-40837 GCA_025379985.1 Phyllomedusa bahiana | reverse complement strand
AGTTCGAGAAGTCATATTTATAATTTTTTGGCATGTGCTTTGATCACAATACTAAGGTTCTTTCAAAAAATGTGGTTTTAGTGGTCATTTGTTCCTCACAATTTAACAGTGGCTTGAGAAGTCATATTTATAATTTTTGGGTCATGCTGCTTTGACAATGCAGCAATACTACAGGTCCTATTCTAAAAAATGTGTTTCTAATAGACATTTGTTCTTCACAATGTCAAAAGTGGCTCATGGGTCATGCTTTTGAATTTTTGGGGCATTTGCTGTGACATGCAGCTATACTACAGGTCCTATTATAAAAAAAATTTGTTTCTAATAGACATTTGTTTTTCACAATTGTCCAAAGTGGCTCATGAGTCATGTTTTGAATTTTTGGGGGCATTTTGCTGTGACATGCAGCTATACTACAGGTCCTATTATAAAAAATGTTTTCTAACAGACATTTGTTCTATCACAATTGTCAAGAGTGGCTCAAGGGTGATGGTGCTGTCAGAAACAGAATAGGTAGGACACTGTTAATGGACACATATTGCAAAATGACTTGTTTTTGCAAGATCTTAACATAGCTATCAATCCCTGTAATTGAGACAACCCATTTAATATAATTAAAAAATGGTGGGATTCCATCCTATTTTAAAAATGTGTTTTCTAGAATTAAACTACTAAAAAACTTGCATGTACAAAATAGCTGTTAAAAAAATTCCTCTGAATTGTACAAGGGAGGTACAGGAAAACTTGACCAGATGTAGGTTATTCAGAGGACATGGAGTATGGAGCACGGACAGAGAACAAGTACAGGAGACCATTTCCTCCAGCACGTTGAAGTAAAATGAGAAAAAGAATGCAAGAAAAAGGCACCTGGGTGTAACAGGAGCGTTAAACACCAGTATTTCCAAGTGAAGCTCAATTGGTCCGCACTCATACGGAGGGGCAAGCACTACCCAGGTATTGACTGTGTACTGAGGAAGGCTGGAGTTCTCACACTTCCGCTTCCGCACTCTGCTTCAGCACGACAGTTTTCGTTGCTGCGTCATCGGGCATTTTAACCTGCGTGTTAATAGATGACGGACGCCAGCCTGGGCTCTCACCGCACCCACTGTAACTCCGGCCCTGGGTCATGCTGTGGCACAGGACAGGTATAGACAATGTCCAGTGAAACTAAAATGGTGGTTGAACGACTCCTTTATTCGGCACTTTTAATCTGGGGGTCAGCCAGGTTTTGGGGCACCATGCTGTAGCCCTGGACAGGTATCGTTAATGTCAGTTAACATAAATGGTGTTGAAAGACTCCTTTTTCCTCGGCACTCTTTTAATTGTGGCCGTGGGTAGACAGGTTTAAGTGTCGGCTGCGGTCCCGGACAGGGTTTGTCAAAGTCCAGTTCAACTAAAAGGTGGTTGAAAGACTCCTTTGTCTAGGCCACTTTTAATCTGGGGTCAGACAGGGTTCTAATGGTCATACTGCGGTTCTCAGGACAGTTCTAGTTCATGTCCAATTCAACTAAAGGTGGTTGAAAGACACCTTTTTCCTGCACTTTTTATTAATCTGTGGGTCCAGGACAGGTTTAAGGGTCATGCTGCGGTCCAGGAGAGGGTTGTCAATGTCCAGTAAACTAAAATGGTGGTTCAAAGACTACTTTCTTCCGGACACTTTTTAATCTGTGGGTTAATGCAGGTTTTTCGGTCATGCTGTGTTCCAAGACAGGGAATATTCAATGTCCAGATCAAGTAAAATAATGGTTCAAATAATACTGCCTTCTGGCATTTTTTTAATTTGTGGGTGATGCAGGTTTAAGGGGTTTCATGCTGGGGTTTACAAGAATGGATAGTGAAGGGGATTGTGACTTTTTTTCTGTGGCTTTTATAGCCTAAGTGTTGTGGCTTAAGATGTAGCAGGTACCCATTTGGGATGTTGTGGCTGTTAATTCCGCTTCTCCACCCCTTTTTGGGGTTTTGTAAGAATGAAGGTGTTGTTGCTCTCCCATAGACTTTAATGGTCTCGGAGATGATCGACTATCGACTATCGAAAAACCTTATCGATGGTGGCCGACTATTGACTATCGCCCGATGTCGATAGCCAACGTAATCGCTCAACACTAGTGTGTAACTAACTAGCTAAACTTTAAAACAATAGCAAAATAGGTTGCTAGATTTCTTACAATATGTAATATCCTATAAGCATGCACATATTTGCCCCGATAGAGTTAAGTGAGATTGCCTTGTTTAATTAATTTTATAAACCTCCCGCAGTCATGTCATTGTAACAGAAATAGCTAGGAACAGCAGAGTTGATATGCCAATCACTGTTTTAGAACCACCCACAGCCTGATCGGGAGATGTGAGTCTAAGGCTATGTTCACACGGCTTATTTTGGGATGTATCTCGTCCTGTACTGCACTAAATACAGGGCGAGATACGTTCCAGACATTACGGTAATCCACAGTTCTCATAGAACACAATGAGCGGAGAAAAGCCCTCCCCCTTCACATTCACTTGCACCGGACGGAAGAATGTGCAAGTACAATGTTTTTCGGGCGGCCCGTGAGCGGAAAACC
The DNA here is from genome assembly GCA_025379985.1 of Phyllomedusa bahiana. Lineage (NCBI taxonomy): Eukaryota > Metazoa > Chordata > Amphibia > Anura > Hylidae > Phyllomedusa > Phyllomedusa bahiana. The sequence goes on along the minus strand of JAODAL010037099.1, from coordinate 38,279 downwards.
GCCGGGGGGAGAACCCGTGCAGTGGGGACTGCTGCACGGGTTTTTCCATAGAGCCCCATTGTACTCATTTTCGGCCGGTTTTTCAGACGGTCTGCAAAACCGCAAACCGTCTGGAAAACCGGCCGAAAACCAGTGCCGTGGGGACATGCCCGAAAGCTGCTTTTGGCTCTGTGAAATTGTATGGTGATGCAACCCCTTCAGAATAGTGACCTTCAGGTAAGTGAACCTATATGGTCTTCCATAAGCAGTGGGATAAGCTCTGTTGTGCCCAAGGCATTGGTTTCAGAGGTTAAACTACCATGGATGGTTCATAAACACCAGCTTGATAAAACTTTTAATACGTGAAACCCTATTCAATTTTTGTTGCTTGTACCATCTCTATCATATTAGTCATTTTATGTTGACAGTGTCTTCATAGTATCTCACCCGTTTTTACATCTGAGTGTCAAAAAAGAAATTAGATAGTTACAAAGGGTGAATCCAATGCATTATGTTATATTTCATTTTATACATATATTTACATCTTACATCTAAACTTAAAATGTTTTATATGTGCAATAATACTAAAAATAAAAAAAATACAATTTAAAAGGTTCAATGGGCTTAAACAATATATTACATATAATCCACATGTTCAAAAATTAAGCATAAATAATAAAATAATTTTAAAAAAAACATTTTATTACAAAACATTTATAGAACAAGCATGAACCATTTTATATTATGATATCTCCAGCAACGTAAAAAGTATGTTAAATGGGTTGTCTCGCTAAAAAGAATAGCTTTCAAATTGTAGGGAACACAAAATAAAGACATTTTTCAAATATATTGCTTTGTTCCTCTGTTTTCCCTAAGGAGATACAAGTGAATTTATGACCTCCCTGGCTATTTCAGTTCCTCAGTAACTGACCTGTAAACCCAAATTTTCCCCTGCGTTTGTTCAATGAGATAACCCAAAGAGTGATGTCATCACACCCGGGGGCACAGCAGTGTCATGTGCTGAGCAGTAAAAAGCTTGATTTTGTAAAATAAACAGAACTGTAATTGGGCTTTTGTTTTGGGGATCAGAAAGCCTTCTGAGAGCAGTTTGAAAAGCTTCTTAGCTAATCTGATCTAATTAGCAACTGAAAGCACAGAGCATGGAGCTGTATGCAAATGAGTCAGTCTGAACCAGGAAGTGACAGAGTATTTCATTGTTGCATTCTCTGAAACTCTGTAGGGAGACAACTCCTTTAAATTACTTTGTATCATTGATGACCAGACCACCATTAAAGCGATTCATAAAAAAGTAGATTCTATGTTTCATGAGTTCTGCCTCTAATAATACACCTAGTACTGCTCTTTAAATGCCTTCTATAGTTTTGTTTCAGAACAAAATACTGTACATTTTAAAAAAATTTATTCTCTTTCTGCCGAATCTTGATGCTCTGCTGGATTCAGGGGCGTTGCTAGGGTCCCAAAACATCCAGGTCTCGGGCCCTTAAGTTTTTCTGAGTCGGGCTGGGTGCACACGGAATTTTTTGCGCCTCATTGTGAACTGCGGATGTATATTTACAGAGAAAAGCCTTTGTATGTAGGCTCAGGAGAAATAGAAGTGATTACACTGCAGTTACATTACAGGAGACGTCTCTGAAGGTTGTTCTCTTTCTCTTCTTTTCTCATCGGGTCCCAGATCCCATGTGACTTCTGCGTCCACAACTTTAATGAAAAATTTACAAAACAACATCTTAGACCCCTCATTTTACGCATTTTCTCTACAATTTCCTATCTCTATACAAAATCCCTATCTATAGTGCCCCAAATTTGGTAATAATTACCCCTTGTAGGTAAATATTTGCCCCTATACCCAGGTATTAGCCCACTGTAGCCAGGTTGTACCCCCCTCTAGCCAGGTTATTGCACCTCTCCCAGGTTACTGCCCTCTGTAGCTAATTTTACTGCCCCTTTGGGCAGTAATATGCCCCTGTAGCCAGTATATGCTCCTTGTAGTCAGGTTTTATTAGCCTCTAGCGGTTATTCCCCTCTGTAGCTAGGTTACTGCCCTTTAGGCGTAATATGCCCCTGTAGCCAGTAATATGCTCCTTGTAGTCAGGTTATTAGCCCCCTGTAGTCGGGGTTACTGCCCCATAGCCACTTATATGCCCCCTGTAGCCGTGATATGCACCCTGTACCCAGTGATATGCCCCTCTGTAGCAGTGATATGCCCCATTAGCTACATATGCCCCCCTGTAGCCAGTGACATGCCTCCTTAGCCATATATGCCCCCTGTTGCCCAGTGACATGCCCCCTTAGCCATATATGCTCCCTGTAGCCAGTGACATGCCCTCTTAGCCATATATGTCCCATGTAGCCAGTGATATGCCCCCTGTAGCCAGTGATATGCCCCATAGCCATATATGTCCCCTGAAGCCAGTGATATGCCCCCTTTGCCATATATGTCCCCTGTAGCACGTGATATGCCCCTTAAAAGCCCATATATGCCCCCTGTAGCCATGATATGTCCTTAGCCATATATTGCCCCCTGTAGCCAGTGATATCCCCCTTAGCCTTATATGCCCCTGTATCCAGTGATATGCCCCCTTAGCCATATATGCCCTCCTGTAGCCAGTGATATGTCCCCTTAGCCGTATGTGCCCCGGTTGGCCAGTGATATGCCTCCTTAGCCATATATGCCCCCTGTAGCCAGTTAAATGCCCCCTTAGCCATATATGCCCCCTGTAGCCAGTTAAATGCCCCTTAGCCATATATGCCCCCTGTAGCCAGTGACATGCCCCCTTAGCCATACATCCCCCCCCCCCTGTAGCCGTGTCATGCCCCCTTAGCCATATATGCCCCCTGTACCCAGTGTCATGAACCCGTTTCGTTATTTGCCCCCTGTAGCCAGTGTCATTGCCCCTTAGCCATTATATGCCCCCTGTGGCCAGTGTCATGCCACATTAGCCATATATGCTCCCTGTAGCCGTGTCATGCCCCCTTAGCCATACATGCCCCCTGAAGCCTGTTCCATGCCCCCTTCGCCATATATGCCCCCTGTAGCCAGAGTCATGCCCCATTAGCCATATATGCCCCCTGTAGCCAGTGTCATGCCCATTGCCTATATGCCCCTGTAGCCAGTGTCATGCCCCCTTAGCCATATATCCCCCCGTGTAGCCTGTGTCATGCCCCATTAGCCATATATGCCCTGTAGCCAGTGTCATGCCCCCTTACCTAGTAAAATACAAAATAAAAAAACTACTTACCTAATGAGGCACGGTCCACGCGTCCTGGTCCTGCAGCTTGAGAGCGGTGTAAGCAGCGTGATGTCGCCATGCTGCTTATGCCGTCTCGCGGGGCCCAAGACCTCCTCGGCCAGCAGGAGCTGCCGGCTTAGGAGACCCAGCATTGCAGAGGGGTGACGAAAGCGGCGCTTCACGCCCCCTGCAACGCTGAGGTGTATGTACAGCGCTCGTTGAGCGCCATACATACAGGGGAGAAGACAAGACGGGAATGATCCGTCCTGCCTTCTCCCTGTCTCTGACTGCGCGGCCGCTGTGAAACGGTCGCGCAGTCAGAGACATCGGCGGGCACCGCCCGCACACAGGAGCGCTCCAGGCCCACGGCAGCGGCCTGGAGCCGCCGAGACTCGGGGCACAGGCAGATTCATTCGGGGCTCGTGCCCCGAATGAATTGCCTAGCGACGCCCCTGGCTGGATTTACAGACTGAGCATAATTTACTTCATTTTTACACAAGATTTAAATTCAATGTAATTGCTTTTTGTAATATTTTTTGTGATCCCACAAATAATCATCATTGTAAGTATTTGTAAATCTAAAGAAAAACATCCATATTATAATGCCATGTACTAAGAAAAGAAACAGCACGGCTCATAAAAATGAATGCAAAAGTGGTGTGCAAGCCTCCACAGTCAGACCCCAAATACTCCACAAAGATGCAAAAAACAGAAGAAAGAGGCAGCACCACCGAAATTCAAAAAAGGGGAATTTAATCACCCATGTCTTTACAAATGGCTACATTCCAGCCCTTCCATAGGGCAATTTTCAGCTTGAAATGACTTTATGGAAGGGCTGAAACAAAACCAGAAGTTTACATACTCTGTAAAAAGACACATCTGCATGTTTTTCTCGCTATCTGACATGAAACCATTTTAGGTCAATTAGGAACCAAAATTATTTATATTTGCCAAATGCCAGAATAATGAGAAACAGAGAATTTATAAGGCATGTTTATTACTTTCTGCAAAGTTAAAAGTGTCATACAATGTTTTGGAGTGGCCATCACAAAGCCCTGATCTCAATCCTATTGAAAAAGCTGAAAAGTCAGGTGCGAGCAAGACGACCTACAAACATGGCTCAGTTACACCAGTTCTGTCAGGAGGAAAGGGCCAAAATTCCTACCAACTATTGTGAGAAGCTTGTGCAAGGATCCAAAACGTTTGGCCCAAGTTATACAATTTAAGGGCAATGCTGCCAAATACTAATGAAATGTATGGAAACTTTTGACTAATAAAAATGCCTTAAAAAATTCTCTCTCTCTCATTATTCCTTGTACCCAAGGATGATCCAGACTTGTGCAAGTCCCCCATTCTCTTCCTGATATCTTCGCTGATTTCTTTAGACTTTCCCATGATGTTACACATAGAGGCAGTGTGTTTCTGGTGTGAATTCAAATACACGTCTCTAACTCAGATGTTGCCAATAAAATCAGAAGACATGACATCATCATATTGGTTTTCCCAAAGTGTTTAAAGGCAGAGTAAACTCTGCAAACTCTACCCTCTCCAATCTGTCCTGAATGCAGCAGCCAGGCTTGTCTTTCTTTCCAGCCGCTATACTGATGCCTCTACCCTGTGTCAGTCACTGCACTGGTTGCCCATTCACTACAGAATACATCAGAAACTCATCACTCTAACCCATAAAGCTCTGCACCCCCCTACATCTCCTCACTCATCTCTGTGTACCACCCTACCCGCTCTCTCCACTCTGCTACTGATCTGAGATTACACACCTCACTCATCCGAACCTCCAATGCCCGTCTCCAAGATTTTGCACGGATTGCACCAGTTCTCTGTAACTTGTTACCCCATGTGATCAGGCACACTCACAACCCTCACAGTTTTAAGTGTGCTCTGAAAACTCATCTTCTTAAACAAGCCTATCAAGATCCCTAATTGTTAACCCCCCAAATTCTGTCACACATTCATCACTTCCTGAACTTTGACACCTGCAGGCACTTATCTGTATATAGATGTAATGGTTGGGATGGCAGGTTCATCCACTTTTTCATGTATACTACCCTATATTTATGTAACATGGCTGGAACATTGTAAACCAAGCACTTCTCACCCTTTGTTTCACACATATACCCTAATAGATTGTAAGCTCTTGCGAGCAGGGCCCTCACACCTCGTGTCTCATTTGTAAGTAGCTTTTTTATAATGTAATGTCTGGTTTGTCTTTGCTTATATTGTAAAGTGCTGCGGAATATGTTGACGCTATATAAATAAAGATTATTATATATATATATATATATATATATATATATATATATATATATATATATATATATATATATACAGCTCTGGAAAAAAAATTAAGAGACCACTACACAGTTTTCTAAAAATCCGAATCTCTACATGTCTGACAGCCATTCCATTCCAGTGTCAGTTGAATTCCAACCAAAGTCCACTTCATTCTACTTACTGTGATTCTGATGAGGTGATCACCTGAACCAAATCTTATTTAATGAAGGGAAGTATAAAAAACACTGCTGTGGTCTTCACAATCCTCTTGCAATAGGACAAGCTGGATGGTAAAACAAGTGCTAGGAATAGGCCAAAAGGAATTTGGATGAAAAAATAACTTTACCTTGCCATAGGAGTTGAAAAGAAAAGTCTTGAGTGAGGAAAAGAAGGGCTCAATTCTGGCTTTACTAGCAGAGGGATACAGAGAGCGTCATGTTGCCTCCTTCCTTAAAATTTCGAAGACTGCAGTCCATTACAACAAGGTCAAGCAGCAGACATTGGGGACAACAAAGCTACAGGCCGGCAGAGGACGAAAGCGACTCTCCAATGACTAGGATGACCGTCATTTTATTCGAATGTCACTCAGCAACTGCAGGATGACATCAAGTGACCTACAAAAGGAATGGCAAATGGCAGCTGGGGTGAGGTGCACGGCAAGAAAAATTCATAACAGGCTCCTAAAGGCCGGGCTCCAGTCATGTGAAGCTAGAAAAAAGCCTTTCATCAATAAGAAGCAAAGGAGAGCCAGGCTGAAGTCTGCCAAAGACCATAAGGATTGGACCATATAGGACTGGAGTAAGGTAATCTTCTCTGATGAGCCTAACTTTCAACTTTGACCAACACCAGGTCGTCTAATGGTTAGAAGGAGACCTGGAGAGGCGTACAAGCCACAGTGTCATGCACCCACTGTGGAATTTGGAGGAGGATGTGTGATGATCTGGGGATGCTTCAGCAAGGCTGGAATTGGGCAGGTTAATATTTGTGAACGACGCATGAATCAAGCCGCATACAAGGTTATCCTGGAAAAACATTTGCTTCCTTCTGCTCAGACAATGTTCCCCAACTCTGAGGACTGGTTTTTCCAGCAGGACAATGCGCCATGCCACACAGTAAGGTCAATCAATGTGTGGATGAAGGAGGACCACATCCAGACCTTGTCATGGCCAACCCAATCTCCAGACCTAAACCCCACTGAAAACCTCTGGAATATAATCAAGAGGAAAATGAATAGTCAAAAGTCATCAACACAAAGAAGAACTGCTTCCATTTTTGTGCCAGGAGTGGTATAAGGTCACCCAAAAGAAGGTGAAAGTGGTGGAAAGCAGCCAAGACGCATGAAAGCTGGGATTAAAAACCATGGTTATTCCACCACATATTGATTTCTGAACTCTTCCTGACTTAAAACATTAGTCTTATTGTTTATAACGAAATATGAACTTGTTTTATTGGCATTATTTGAGGTCTGACAGCGCTGCTGCTGCTTCTTTTTTATTATTTTGAAGATCTCTCATTTACTGCAAATAAATACAACATTTTTTGCTTTGAATTTCGGAGACATGTTGTCAGCAGTTTATATAATAAAATAACAATGTACATTTTTCTCAAAAATACATACCATTGAAGAGAAAAATCAGAGAAACTGATAATTTTGCGATGGTCTCTCATTTTTTTCCAGAGCTATATATATACAGTACATAAAGAGAGAGATCTATATATAGAGAGACAACCATATATGTATATACACACAAACACAATTTGTTTTAGAATTAGTGCTTTTAGATGAAAGTCAGGTTTAAGTGTAGCATACATGTAAGTTTGCATATATCTTAGCACTCATAGGGTGCAGCTGCATTTTTTGTGTTAATTTGCTAATATATTGGTGCACTGTAGTCACAGATTTGCACTTGCTAATTTGCAACAGCCTATATATATAAAAAGTAAGTTTAGATGTAACCATAATCGCTATTTTGCTATATAAAGATATAGATTGTTAAATAGATCGATAGACATATATATATATATTTATATATATATATAATATATATATATATATATATATATATATAATATATATATAATATATATATATATATATATATATATATACACATATATACTGTATTCGTATATACATATAAATATCAAGGCAAGGTTAAATACAATAGCTGGTAAAAGTCTGTGACTGCAGTGTAGCTATGCAAAATCAAATAAACACAATAACGCAACTGCACCCTATGAGTTTTAAGATAAATAATATTTATTTATTCATCTATTTTTTTATCTATATATTTATTTTTACTGGACACACACAGGTTCTAAATCCAATCAGTTTTTTTTACTATTTCAGTAAAATCACTACTCTTTTTTAAAAAATTTTAAAAACATATGATTACCTAAAGAAGGCATATACTTGCTTCCATCGGGGTCACATGTCACATGATCTATTATTAACATTACATTTTTTATCTCATTGTGCTAAATAAAAATGTCATTTAATCTTTTATTTTATAAGAATCACACGGAGGACGCCATGAAATTCATGTTCTTACCTGAAAGTAGGATGAGGTTCAGAATAGAAAATATAAAGAGTTTTAGCTTAAGCCCCATTTTGTCAGCACAGAGACGAGGGGATTATAATACGGGTCTTCTCTACGGCTTCACATTTCTCACACATATCCCTCCCCTTATATGGCCGCTGCTTGGAAGATGTGGTCAGGGTGTTAAAATAACCATCTCTATATAATATGCAGAAGTAATGTTTTGTGAAATCATTCTAAGCACTACAATTTGCTGTTAAATGATATGGTGGCAGATTTATTAATACTATCTAATACTTATACACTGTAAATTTTGTTTAAAATGCACAAGATTTATTATACTGTTGATACATGTGGCGCATGTTTATACTGTCTAGTCTACATTCACACAGTCTATTGGTAGGCTTACTGTATGCCACTAATTGTAGCAAATTGTAGTAAAATTTGACAAATTTTTTGGCACATGGCATCATATGCTAAACCACATCACCCCGCCCATTCACCTTTTGTCAAATGCGGCACAGAAGCACCAAGAATCTAAAAGGCATAATAAATGCAATATAAAGCATGTACAACAGTATTTTGTTACAATAATGTGCTAAAATTCTGGCTTAATTGCCATAATACATCTGTCCCATAGTTTACTGGAATTTTTGTTATAAGAACTGCTACAAAATTAATTTTATCCCAGAATACTATTGAACAATTTTCATAGAAAAATTATAAATAATCATTTTAAAAAAGTACATACCTCTGAACCTTCATGCCCTGGTATTAAACATTGAACATGCACAAGGGCAAATATATGGATGTTATGGATGTGAAGTATTATTACATTAAAGAGGTTGTCTAACTACAGCCATTGATGGCATATCGCTAAGATATGCCATCAATGTCAGACAGTTCAGGTTCCCACCTAATCGAACTCCGGAACCTCTCTGTTCTGAACGGAGACACGGTCAAGTCTCTCCCATAGATTTGAATGGGAGTTTCGAGTGGGGATGCTCGGCTGTAATTGGAACTCCCATTAATTTCTATGGAAGAGTCCCGACCACCTCTGTGTTCAGAACGGAGAGGTTTTGGGGTTCATTTAGGAGATAGGTCCCACCCCTGGGCCCCGGACCTGTTAACAATATGCCATCAATGTCTGTAGTGAGAAAAACCCTATACCCCTTTATCGACATTTCACTTACTAGCACATCATAGTGTTGGTAAGGAGCTTTGCTAATTGCAGCTGACAACCACCGGTAACAGCACAAAACAGAGACAGCTCCATTTCGTGCTGCATAACCCTTTAGACACTGCGGTCGCATCCGAATGAATTAGAAACGCGCACACCGTTCCTCACTGCAATCGGGAACACTGTGGCGAGATCGCATGGTCCCAATTGGTTTCCATGGCAGCTGGAAGCCTTATGAATGCACACCCTAGTAGTAAAGCACCCTAGGGGGACACAATGTTAAAGTTAAAAAAAAAATGTTTTAAAGTGTAAAAAAAATAAATATTAAAAGTTCAAATCCTCCCTTTTGCCATTTTACAAATAAAAAATTACATAAAATTGGTATTGCGGCATCCGTAAAAGTCCAATCTACTAAAATATAACATCCTTTATCCTGTACACTGATCTACGTAGAAGAAAGAAATTCCAAACGCCAACATGACGGCTTTTCGGTCATTTCATGTCCCCTAAAAATTGGAAAAAAGGTAATCAAAAATGTTGCATGTATTACAAACTAGTACCAATAAAAACTACACTTCAGCCCACAAAAAATGCTACTTCCACAACAATAACGTTCATGCCTGACACAGTCGAGGCTGAGGAGTAGATACAGTGGGAGCACGTCAACAATCAAATTCAGCAACTTACCAGTAGTTCCACATCTAAATTGCAGAAAGAATGCAGGACCTTTCTCTTCCAGTCTCTTCCAGTCTCTTCCTTTCTCTTCCAGTCGGTGCAAGCTACAAGGCAGCGGTCAGCACATCAGGTGAACACACCTTTTAACCATCATCAGGGTTCATAGCTGGTTGAGACGGATAAGTGTCCATCTTATACGGCAAGGAATTCCATGTCGGAAATCCACGCGGATTCGGATTTCAAAAAACATCAAAAACCAACTGTAAACTATCCTCATAGACCTAAATTAAAAATCTGCATTGCAGTCCAGATGTGTTGTATATTATGAGGTCAGATTTCAAAGCTTTTGCTTTTTAAAAAACTTAAAACATGTTCAATAATCTATGCAAATAACAGCAGAAATAGATCAGCTCACCGCAGTTCTCTGGAGTTAGGCGTATTCCTGAAGCAGGTGCAAGGATCTCCGGCAGCTCCCTCGATCCACAATCTATTCAGCATCAGTAGAAAAATCCAGCACTATCCAGCTAAGCAAGCAGCACAGATCCACATTAAAAAATATAACCTTTATTGCATCCTTTAAAAATATATACTGTATATGCTTAGACATTTGCACAAAAAACAAGCAACCAAAGCGTTTCGGCTGTAAAGGTTTATTCCAGGTCAACCATCTCACATCATACCTGGTTTAAATAGATCTTGAAAAAAGAAGGGCGTGAACAACATCTTCCCTATTCCATTTAACCCCTTCAAGTATATACCAAATCTACCCAATAAAAACATGAAATGTCAAAAATTCCCAAAGCTAAATCAAATAATAAAATACACATACATACAATATACATGCTATTCTACTTTGGACTGCATAAATACCCTAATCGAAATGTATTTTATATATACCCGTTCAATAATCTGCCATATTTCACTTGGAAAACAGAGGAAAATTTACTTTTGAAGTCAATGGAATGGCATAAAAAATTACCAGAAAGCTTTGTGCACATTTTTTGGTGCTGATCTGCGTCCAAAACCTCAATAGTGCTCTATGATGCAAAAAAAAATTGAAAAACAAATCTGAAAAACGAAAATATGCAAAAAATTAACAAATTTGGGTTCTTGTGTGAAATAATATTGAAATACTTGTCGGACAACGCGGTTTTAGGATTCAGTATTTTGTCCTTTGTCATGTGAACATTCCCTTAGTGGAACCAAAAGTCATGGTGCGTGATCACTGGTTTCAATAAATAGTAATGCATAGGTAAAATGACAATGCATCCACTTCTTTAGTAAAACATATTTCTTTTTTTATTCGGTGCAAACATTAATTTCTAGACACTTCATACAGTAATCCCAGTAGAAGTAATAGAAGACAGCGGTATACTCAAGTTTTTGGAGGAATTCAAGTCCTTTCCTTGGCATGCATCTTGAATCTCATGCCCATGATGGATAGCGAGACATTGCCAGACACTGGGCTATATTTCACTCCATTTTGGAGGAACAATAGGCAATTCTGCTAGAAGATGGTAGTACTTAGGGGCAATCGTGTAAAAGGATCGGGGAAAGTCAGAGTATTTGAACAGTTTTTCACACAAGTACCCTATGTTTTACTATTTATTGGAATTGCTGATAACAAGTAAGGGGAAACTTCTTCATAGGTCAAGGTGGTTACTCAAAAGATGACTTAGTGGTGTTTTTTTAAAGTTGAAGATACTGCTTTTTCCATTTAGCTTCAAGTCAGTTAAACTACGAGTATGTCATTTGAGGAAATTGCCAATAGCACGGACAACTGAGCACAGCTGTTCTGTTTCACTGAAACAGAGAGAATTAACATACTAAGACAAGTCGAATCAACAGGGCTAAGCTGGGAAAAAGCGAAAGAGGAGACACTCACTAAGCATTCCAAATGCTTGGAGCAATTGAAAAAGATAGAAGCTAGTCTTCTATCCTATGCTACTACAATTACAGAATATGTTAAAGTAGCCAGAATTCCACGAGGACTGCAGAGTCCCCTACAATCGATCTTGCTACAAGATGTCCAGAAATATCGGGATAAATGGTTTGCACTAAGCAATGGATCTTCTATGGACCTTAAATATCGCACAATACAGCACCTGCAGCTAGCCTTGATATGATTAGATTCATCAGGAACTACAATGAAGACTATGTTACTTCAATAAGGTATGATCGCTGGATAACCCTAATCTTACAGTGGAAGAACAGAAAGCAATAATTAAATTTAAAAATTGATCCATCTATTATAATAAAAAAGGCCAATAAGGGCGGTGCCTCTTATAATGAATAGGGAAAGATATATCCAAGAAGCTATGTCACCATTAACTGACTGTGAGGTATATAAGGAACTAAAGGGAAGTACAGGTTCAGGTTCAAGAAGCACTTAAAAGTGAACTAATTACATGGCAAATCAAACAAACTCTTACTAATACTCATCCACGAGTTCCCATGTAATATATGCTGCTAAAAATACACAAATCAATAAAAACCCCTCCTGGAAGACTTATCGTTTCAGGGGTGAATTCCCTATTGGAACTATTCGCTGTCAAAGACACAGAGCAGTTCCTAGGCATTGTAGCTGATGTTAATTGTTCACAGGTTGCTTGGCTCTGTACTCTGGACATAACATCTTTAGTCATAAATATACCTTGCAAAGAGGGAATAGATGCAGTCAGAGAGATGTTGTGCCAAGATAATACACTGTCAAATGAGCAAATAGGTTTCATATTGGGGTTTTTGGATATTGTCCTTGCTAAAAATTATTTTAGGTTTAGACGATCGGTCTCACTTGCAGCTACAGGGAACCTCAATGGGGTCCCCTGTGGCTCTAAGTTTTACCAATATCTATATGAGTTTGTTTGTGGGATAGGGGCTGCCTACTCCCAAACCCTTGCACAGGTGTGCGGATCTCTCTGCTCGGAATCTGGTAATGCCTCGCTATCCATCATGTACATGAGATGCAAGATGCATGCTAATGAAAGGACTTGAATTCCTACAAAACATTTGAGTATACCACTCTTTTCTGTTACCCATACTGGGATTGCTGTATGAAGTGTCTATAAATTAATGTTTGCACAGAATAAAAAAAAGAAATAAGTTTTACTAAAGAAGTGGACACATTGTCACTTGACCTATGATTTGCTATTTATTGGAAATGCTGATAAGAAGTAAGGGGAAACTTCTTCACAGGTCAAGATGGTTACTAAAAAGATGACTTAGTGATGCTTTTTAAAGTTGAAGAGTGAACACTGGTGTCATCGTGCTGGATGGTGGCCACATGGGTTACATCCTGTCAAGTTAGCCAGCAAACAATGTGGTTACTGAAAGTCTAGACGGGCTTGGGTTTATAGAGGAAGAGAATTACATACATATTTTTACAATATAAAGAAGATTAAAAGGTGCCAGAGACCAACAACTTATTAAGTAAAGGCACACATTGTATCATCAAAGTCGTTCATCAGAGAAAGCAATCACCAAATGGTTTGATTCATGTTGACAAACCACATATTAACAGCAGAAAATGTACAAAAATACAGCATTTGTGCTAATGTTCACAGCTCACACCCGCAATACTGGCAGATCTATTAACAGAAGGAAATAGTTAAGTAGAAAACATGACGTTACTCACTTTCAGTTCCATATTTCTCATATGACTTTAGGCAGGGCACCACACACTCTGTACAAGACTCTTGCACAGTTCTTAAAACTCTGTGCTTTCCTCCTCCTATTGGGGTACATCATGAAAAAAGGAGTACCCTAACAGGACTGTATTTACACCTCATGCTGCCCTAGGCACTGAACTAATATAGGGTGTGCGACATTTCGGCTAGTGATGAGCGATTGTGTCAACAATCGTTATCGAGTCGATAGTCAATACCGGCAATTATCATGTCGATAGTCGATTATCACCGATGACCATTAAAGTCTATGGGAGAGGAACAGCAGCTTTATTCTTACACCCAAACAGGTGAGGAGAACCTGGAATTAATATCCACAACAGTAAACTGGATACGTGCTACATCTTAGGCAAGACAATTAGGCAACAAGAGTCACAGAAAAAAATTCACAGATAGTGTTGAGCGATTGCGTTGGCTATCGAGATCGAGCGATAGTCGATAGTCGGCCGCTATCGATAAGGTTTTTTCGATAGTGAGCATCGATTATGAGCGATTACCATTAAAGTCTATAGGAGAGCAACAACACCTTCATTATTACACCCAAACAAGGCTGGAGAAGTTGAAATTAACATCCACAACAGTCAAATGGATACATGCTACATCTTAGGCAACACACTTAGGTTATAAAAGTCACAGAAAAAAAGTCACAGACCATTTCACTATCCCTGTCTTGACCACAGCATGATCCTTAAACCTGCATCACCACAAAATTAAAAAGGCCAGAGGCAGTATGATTTGAACCATCAGGGTTACTTGAACTGGACATTGAATATCCCTGTCCTGAACGCAGCATGAGCCCAAACCTGCATGACCCCCAGATTTAAAAAGTGCCGCAAAAAGGAGTCTTTCAACCACCATTTTAGTTTCACTGGACATTGACTATACCTGTCCTGGACCGCAGAATGACCATTAAACCTGTCTGACCCCCCAGATTAAAAAGTGCCGGGAAAAGGAGTCTGTTATTTTGTATCTGTTAGGGTTTTCGTATAATACACGGTATTTTTTGCACCTTTCAATTCACCTGTGGTGACTATAGAATTGCTGTTTTAAGATTTACGTGGATGCTGCGTCAATGAACAAAGCGGGGTGCGCAAACTTCAAAAAACACGTATCTGTTTTTGTTTTCGTTATAATACCACGGTATTTTTTTGCACCTTTCAATTCACCGTGGTGGACTATAGAATTGCTGTTTTAAGATTTACGTGGATGCTGCGTCAATGAACAATGCTGGTGTGCAAAAGTCAAAAAACACATAACTGTTTGTTTTCGTATGATCCCACGGTATTTTTTGCACCTTTCAATTCACCTGTGGTGAATAAAATTACTGTTTTAAGATTTATGTGGATGCTGCGTCAATGAAAAATGCTGGGTGTGCAATAGTCAAAAAAAAAAAACGTAACTGTTATGTTTTCGTATGATACACGGTATTTTTTTTGAACCTTTCAATTAACCGGTGGGGAATATAGAATTGCTGTTTTAAGATTTACATACATATTTTTACAATATAAAGAAGATTAAAAGGTGCCAGAGACCAACAACTTATTAAGTAAAGGCACACATTGTATCATCAAAGTCGTTCATCAGAGAAAGCAATCACCAAATGGTTTGATTCATGTTGACAAACCACATATTAACAGCAGAAAATGTACAAAAATACAGCATTTGTGCTAATGTTCACAGCTCACACCCGCAATACTGGCAGATCTATTAACAGAAGGAAATAGTTAAGTAGAAAACATGACGTTACTCACTTTCAGTTCCATATTTCTCATATGACTTTAGGCAGGGCACCACACACTCTGTAACAAGACTCTTGCACAGTTCTTAAAACTCTGTGCTTTCCTCCTCCTATTGGGGTACATCATGAAAAAAGGAGTACCCTAACAGGACTGTATTTACACCTCATGCTGCCCTAGGCACTGAACTAATATAGGGTGTGCGACATTTCGGCTAGTGATGAGCGATTGTGTCAACAATCGTTATCGAGTCGATAGTCAATACCGGCAATTATCATGTCGATAGTCGATTATCACCGATGACCATTAAAGTCTATGGGAGAGGAACAGCTGCTTTATTCTTACACCCAAACAGGTGAGGAGAACCTGGAATTAATATCCACAACAGTAAACTGGATACGTGCTACATCTTAGGCAAGACAATTAGGCAACAAGAGTCACAGAAAAAAATTCACAGATAGTGTTGAGCGATTGCGTTGGCTATCGAGATCGAGCGATAGTCGATAGTCGGCCGCTATCGATAAGGTTTTTCGATAGTGAGCATCGATTATGAGCGATTACCATTAAAGTCTATAGGAGAGCAACAACACCTTCATTATTACACCCAAACAAGGCTGGAGAAGCTGAAATTAACATCCACAACAGTCAAATGGATACATGCTACATCTTAGGCAACACACTTAGGTTATAAAAGTCACAGAAAAAAAGTCACAGACCATTCACTATCCCTGTCTTGTACCACAGCATGATCCTTAAACCTGCATCACCCACAAATTAAAAAGTGCCAGAAGGCAGTATGATTTGAACCATCATGTTACTTGAACTGGACATTGAATATCCCTGTCCTGGAACGCAGCATAGGCCCCAAACCTGCATGACCCCAGATTTAAAATGTGCCGCAAAAAGGAGTCTTTCAACCACCATTTTAGTTTCACTGGACATTGACTATACCTGTCCTGGACCGCAGTATGACCATTAAACCTGTCTGACCCCCAGATTAAAAAGTGCCGGGAAAAGGAGTCTGTTATGTCTGTATCTGTTATGTTTTCGTATAATACACGGTATTTTTTGCACCTTTCAATTCACCTGTGGTGACTATAGAATTGCTGTTTTAAGATTTACGTGGATGCTGCGTCAATGAACAAAGCTGGGTGCGCAAAAGTCAAAAAACACGTATCTGTTATGTTTTCGTATAATACACGGTATTTTTTTGCACCTTTCAATTCACCTGTGGTGACTATAGAATTGCTGTTTTAAGATTTACGTGGATGCTGCGTCAATGAACAATGCTGGGTGTGCAAAAGTCAAAAAACACATAACTGTTATGTTTTCGTATGATACACGGTATTTTTGCACCTTTCAATTCACCTGTGGTGAATATAGAATTGCTGTTTTAAGATTTACGTGGATGCTGCGTCAATGAACAATGCTGGGTGTGCAAAAGTCAAAAAACACGTAACTGTTATGTTTTCGTATGATACACGGTATTTTTTGCACCTTTCAATTCACCTGTGGTGAATATAGAATTGCTGTTTTAAGATTTACGTGGATGCTGCGTCAATGAACAAACCTGGGTGTGCAAAAGTCAAAAAAACACGTAACTGTTATGTTTTCGTATAATAAACGGTATTTTTTGCACCTTTCAATTCACCTGTGGTGAATATAGAATTGCTGTTTTAAGATTTACGTGGATGCTGTGTCAATGAACAATGCTGGGTGTGCAAAAGTCAAAAAAACACGTAACTGTTATGTTTTCGTATGATACACGGTATTTTTTGCACCTTTCAATTCACCTGTGGTGAATATAGAATTGCTGTTTTAAGATTTACGTGGATGCTGCGTCAATGAACAAACCTGGGTGTGCAAAAGTCAAAAAACACGTAACTGTTATGTTTTGGAATAATAAACGGTATTTTTTGCACCTTTCAATTCACCTGTGGTGAATATAGAATTGCTGTTTTAAGATTTACGTGGATGCTGCGTCAATGAACAATGCTGGGTGCGCAAAAGTCAAAAAAACACGTAACTGTTATGTTTTCGTATGATACACGGTATTTTTGGCAACAAACAACCTGTGCTGACTACAAGATTGCTGGATTGTAATTTAACTGCAAGGTGGATATATCAACAGTCACAGGTTTAATGGGTAAAATTAAAATGAACACATATCTGAAATGTATACTGATAATAAAAGTGGAGTTTTGCACCTAACAAAGAGACCTGCAGTTACTAGAAATGATGTGTATCTAATATAAGTTCAGGCTGCCCAATATCCAGGAAATATTTCAATAGCAAACTGTTAATAATAAAGATATTCCACTACAATGTCTACACTAAGTCTTGGTGAACTTTATCCAGTGTTCTTTATAGATAGAGCTTGTCTGTGTTCGCCCGCGGGCCCCCCCCTGCTCCCCCCGCCGTGAATTTACAGCGGTAGATGCTGCTTTAAAATTCTCTAGCTAACTACATAAAATCTTCAAATCTCTAATATAACTAAATTGGAAGGATCACAGCTAATAGTAGAGGTTTCTCTGTGCAGAAATAGACTAATTTCGCTGAGCTGTTTGGCCACAGGCAGAGCGCAGGTCCTATCCCTATGAGACGCTGAGAGACACTGAGGCTGAAACAGGAAACGCTGTTCTATGTAAAACGAGGTCATGTGATTTTTTCCAGCCAATCGCAACCATACACATCCCAGTCATGACGTCGCACACACATCTCACCCTGCTCTATTCTGTAATCTGATTTGCTGGCCGCCAAAATTACAGGAAGCGCCGAAAAAGGCGCGATCTTAATAGATGATGCTCAGATTTTAAACTTAATTATCGCATGATCTGGAAATTTCGATCACCATAAAAACCTTGCCGATTTCAACTTTGTCGATAAAAATCGCTCAACACTATTCACAGACTATTCACTATCCCTGTCCTGTACCACAGCATGACCCTTAAATCTGCATGACCCACAGATTACCAAGTGCTAGAAGGCAGTATTATATGAACCACCATTTTAGTTGAATTGGACTTTGACTATCCCTGTCCAGGACCGCAGCCTGACCCATAAATCTGCATGCCCCACAAATTAAAACGTGCCGGACTAAGGAGTCTTTGAACCACCATTTTACTTGAACTGGACATTGACTATCCCTGTCCTGGACCGCAGCATGACCCTAAAACCTGCATGAATCAAAAGCAACAACGAACCCCCTGTAGATAAAGGACTGGGATAGTCTACAAAATAAAGCTAGTCAGCAATCCCAAAATTATTTTTACTTAATAAGAAAATAGGGGATAGCCTAACATCAATAAAACATAACATTTAATAATAATTATCTAAAAAGCCTACAAAACCCTATATTTCCCTAATACTAAAACTAAATCCCTACCTATCAAAGATATAGAGCACCCGTCCCAATAAGGACGACTCCACTGGAACCTCCTTACTATACCACCCTATAGAATACTATACTTTAACACTACTGAATACCTTAATACATGTAATACAAATGGGGTCAAAATGATTGAATTATCGGACCTATAATATTTCAAACAGAGCCAACGCGTTTCCTCCTCGATCAAGAGGATTCATCAGGGCTCAAAAAAAGGCATCACAGATAATATCACCCAAGGTCAATACAATAGAATAACTATAATAATACCATAGGAATAGTGGAGAGAAATAATAACCACCCACAATCAAATACAAATAGTAGTTCTAAATATGATGTGCATAAGTATTGGTCGGCTGTATTTAGAAAGTGGTCAAGATTATCCATACATCCAGACCCACATCCATATGAAATGACAAGATAATATACCAGTCATTAGCCATATGTAACAGACAAATGTCCCAGCAGCATAATCTAGAGGGAAAAAGAAGGATATTACCCGATATTCCGTGTCACCTCTGTTGTGTATAGTACATCATGCCTATGCTCCTCTGATTACAAGAACCAGCAGGCTCCCATGATTGCAGGAACCAGTAAAATACCAGTGGACTCCTTTGACAGTGAAGACATTTAGTGAATGACCACCCTACTCTAACCCTAAAGGAGTGCAGAACCTTCATTGCTGTATACATTCTAAACAGTTGCTAAATAGCTGCATTATCTGTATCTGCTGCCACTTAGTATCATTATAGAGCGACCCCCACCCCTCCATATTATAAGGGCTGTGAAAATGATAAAAAGCAAATGAGAGCTACAAACAGCAGTTTCAAAAAATAAAACACAAATATTTTTACAAATTAGTGATGTCCCTAAAACACTTCTGCTCTAGGCACTTGTCCTAGGGTGCTTACAGACAAGTCATGTCCCTTACAAAAGGCCACACCTACAACATCCAATTGTGTAACGGCTCTGAAAGAAAGCTAATTTTGGTATTTGGCATCACCCAGCTTTCCTGGACATTGAATAGTCTATTCAGCATCCAATAGAGCTGAGAGGTACCGCCAAACTGTGCCTGAACCTAAACCATTACACTACTACCAATATAACCACTATACAGTGCCCATATAGTGGTAGATACCAATGTACACAGGCTCTACAGACTATATATTTCCTCTATACAGTGACCATATAGTGGTAGTTACCAATGTACACAGGCTCTACAGATTGTATATGACCTCCATGGATGGTAGACAGGGCCGGACTGGGAATAAAAATCAGCCCTGGCACAAAGCCCCCACAAGCCCACATACAATATCCGCTTACAAAATTTTCCTTGTTCTCGCACCTCGCCACTTTCTAAAATAAACTACACTATAAAGATGCTTTCACACGGAGCATTTTTGGTGCGTTTTTGATGTGTTTTTGATGCGTTTTTGTGCAGGAAGGCAGTTAATGCTGTACATTTCTGCACAAAAAACGTATAAAAAAATGCACCAAAAACGCTCTGTGTGAAAGCCCCCTACACACAAGCAAGGAAGAAACAGTGGTGCAGAGAAACCCCTCGTCACAGAGTCAGGTGTGCACTTGCTTTACAATCCGAGACAAGCCTAAACTGACACTACATAAGCACCAATCACATCCCCAGTAGTCAGGTCACCATCACATGAATACAGCACTGATTCAACACAAAAGTAAAATGACCCCTGACAGCAGGGACTCACAGGAGACGTCATCTCTGATGGGAGTTGTTCTCTTCTCCTTTTCTTCTCCATCTGGCCCAAACCTCCATGATGTCTTCCCTGATGAGTTGTTCCCTTCTATTTTTTCTCTGTCCGGTACAGCATGCAATTTCTTCTTCTTCCGATCACTACTCGGCCCTGTGGAATTTACCACAAATACATCTTAGACTCCTCTCTTTTCCAGCACTTTCCTATCAATTCCCCAAACAGCGTATGTCAGACCCTAAAAATTAGAAATTAAAAATGTCAGATAAGTGGCATGTAAATAGGTAGACCCCCATTAGGTAGGTAAATAGGGCCTTCCTCCATTAATTTGGTAGGTAGACAGGACCGACCCCTGTAACTAGCCAGGTAGCAAGGGCTGCCTCCAGTAACTAGCCAGGTAGCTGGGGCTGCCCCCGTAACTAGCGAGGTAGCTGGGGCTGCCCCCAGTAACTAGCCAGGTAGCTGGGGCTGCCCCCAGTAACTAGCCAGGTAGCTGGGGCTGCCCCCAGTAACTAGCCAGGTAGCTGGGGCTGCCCCCAGTAACTAGCCAGGTAGCTGGGGCTGCCCCCAGTAACTAGCCAGGTAGCTGGAGCTTCCCCCAGTAACTAGCCAGGTAGCTGGGGCTGCCCCAGTAACTAGCCAGGTAGCTAGGGCTGCCCCCAGTAATTAGCCAGTTAGCTAGGGCTGCCCTCAGTAATTAGCCAGGTAGGGCCAGGGGCAGTAATTAGCCAGGTAGGGCCAGTATGTAGCCAGGCAGGGCCAGTATGTAGCCAGGCAGGGCCAGTATGTAAGCAGGCAGGGCCAGTATGTAGGCAGGCAGGGCCAGTATATAAGCAGGCAGGGCCAGTATGTAGGCAGGCAGGGCCAGTATATAGCCAGGCAGGGCCAGTATATAGGCAGACAGGGCCAATTATAGGTAAGCAGGGCCAGTATATAAGCAGGCAGGGCCACTTATAGGTAGGCAGGGCCAGTATATAGGTAGGCAGGGCCACTTATAGGTAAGCAGGGCCAGTATATAGGCAGACAGGGCCACTTATAGGTAGGCAGGGCAGTATATAGGTAGACAGGGCAGTATATAGGCAGGCAGGGCCAGTATATAGGCAGGCAGGGCAGTATATAGCCAGGCAGGGCCAGTATATAGGTAGGCAGGGCAGTATATAGCCAGGCAGGGCAGTATATAGCCAGGCAGGCAGGGCTGATATATAGGTAGGCAGGGGCAGTATATAGGTAGGTAGGCAGAGCAGTATATAGGTAGGTAGGCAGGGCAGTTTATAGGTAGGTAGGGCAGTATATAGGCAGGCAGGGCTGATATATAGGTAGACAGGGGCAGTATATAGGTAGCAGGCAGGGCAGTATATAGGTAGCAGGCAGGGCAGTATATAGGTAGCAGGCAGGGCAGTATATAGGTAGGCAGGGCTAGTAGTTTAAAAAAAAAATAAAACCAATACTTACCTGATGTCTCTGCTTCCTCTTCTCTCCTCGCCCGGAGTGGCCGCTGGCAGCAGAGCACGGCCCACGGAGCAGGCGCGCGATGACATCATTACATCGCGCGCTTGCTCCACAGCCTCCTGGGAGCTGAACAGACGGGATCAGAAGATCCCGGCTGTTCAGCCTCGGCCGCTGCCTGCACCGCGCGGTGCAGGCGGTGGCCGTGATGGCTGCATGGCTGGGTCTGTAACAGTAGATACTAGTGTACTCAGACTCTGTAGTACATATACTGTAAGTGATTATTTAGCAGTTAAATCAGGGACTCACAGAAGATGTCTTCTATGACTGAAATTGTTCTCTTTCCCTTTTCTTCTCTAACCTGTCCAGACCGGAGGTGGGGAAGGTTGTGGAGTGATAGGTGGAGGTGAGGGGACGATGTGGTAATAGGTGGAGGTGGGGAGTGTATGGGGTAATAGGTGCAGACGTTAGGGAGTGAGAGGTGGAAGAGAGGGACTATGTGTTGATAGGTGGAGGTGAGAAGTTCATGGAGTGATAGGTGGAGGTGAGAGAGCTATGGGGTGATAGGTGGAGGTAGTGAGGAGTTTTAAAAAAACAAATGAAGAAATCCAGCGACACGGCACTCATGTATAAAGTAGAAAAATGAGGTTCCAGCGTTTATTGAAGGTTAAAATGTTATGACAGGTATCAAATATATCGCATCCAGCCGACGCGTTTCAGAGCCGAAGCTCCTTAGTCATGGCATCAAGTTACAATGAAATACATTACTTAAATATAGCCCGACCCTCCATCACATGATACTACGTCACATCACGTGATTAGGCCGGCAAAGTAAATACAAAACATTAAGAATGTTACTGATAGTTAAAAACAAAATGCAGATGTATTTGATGAAAAAAGCTAATATTGCGTTATAAGATCATATCTTTTGTTTAAACCAAGCGGATGTCTAGTACCAAGTTTAAAAATCCACCACGCTTCTCGTGCCAGCAATTTCTTTCTAAAGTCTCCACCTCTTTTAGGTTTTTTAACTCTCTCTATTCCTTGGACTATAAGATCCGATGTATCTCCCAAATGTATGTCTTGAAAATGCTTGGATGCCATAGATACTCCAATATTGAGGGTCTTTTTGGCATCCAATATGTGCCTACGGATACGTGTCTTTAGGGTACATGATGTGCATCCCACGTATTGTAAATGGCATGTGCCGCATGTAATTAGATATATGACCCATTTTGTGTTACAATTGATATATGACTGTATTTTGTGGTTAGTATTCTGTGATGTGGAATGAAAAATATGTGAGATCTGAACATAATTACAAGTAGTGCATCTTAGATGTCCACACTTATACATGCCCTTGACTGATAACCAAACATGATCAGTAGAAATTTTATCTTGGGAAGAGAAAGTACTAGGAGATAAAATACGTCTCAAAGTATGTCCACGTTTAGAGACAAAACGAATATCTTGTGTTGTTAATCTTTGTTCATTATTTGTATAATCTCCTATTAGATGGAGATGTTTTTTAATAATCTCGCAGATCCTATTAAACTGTGGGCTATATGTAGTAGTAAAAGTGATTTTTTTATTGTTATCCTCTTTCTTCTCTTTTACCATAAATTCTTCAATTGTAGCTTCTTTAGGTTTTAAAAGATCTTCTCTAGTTACTTTCTCTATTCTGCGGCTAGTTTTATCTAATAGCCATTTTGAGTAGCCACGTTTATGTAACCTCTCATATGTCTCTTTTTCATAAATTGGAAAGGAATCTGAGATGGAACAGTTCCTTTTAATTCTCGTGAGTTCCCCATAGGGTATAGCCTCAATGACATGTCTGGGATGATGCGATTTTGCATGCAAAATGGTATTTCGGGCAATGGGTTTACGATAGGGAAACACTTCTACTCTCTGTTCTAAGCCCACCAATGTGATATCCAAAAAATTAATAGTATCCTTATGCCATGCAAATGTAAAATTTAAGTTCATGTTGTTATTATTTACATAATTCCCAAAATCCATAGCTTGTTGATGAGTCCCTCCCCACATCAGGAGCAGGTCGTCTATGTAACGACCATACCACCTGATGTGGGGAGAGAAAGGACAACTGGAAGACAAAAGGTATCTCTCCTCCCAGGCAGACATGTATATGTTCGCCAGGGACGGAGAGAACCTCGCTCCCATGGACGCACCACACTGTTGTAAAAAGAATTTGCCATCAAAACAAAAATAATTATGGTGCAACAAAAATCTATGCATATCAAAATGAATTGTATTAGATCCATAGAAAAAGTACTATGCCTATGAAGATGAGAATCCAACACCTCAAGGGCAAGATTATGAGGTATCGACGGATACAGGGAAATCACATCACATGATACCCAAGAGTACGTAATATCCCATTCTGCATCCACCAACATAGAAGTTAGACTTTTAGTATCTTTAATATAGCCTGGCAACATAATCACAAGAGGCTGTAAAATGGTATCCACCCAACGACCTAAAGTTTCTCCTAAAGAGCCAATTCCAGCTACGATAGGCCGCAGCGGTGGGGGGAAAATTTCTACTGATCATGTTTGGTTATCAGTCAAGGGCATGTATAAGTGTGGACATCTAAGATGCACTACTTGTAATTATGTTCAGATCTCACATATTTTTCATTCCACATCACAGAATACTAACCACAAAATACAGTCATATATCAATTGTAACACAAAATGGGTCATATCTAATTACATGCGGCACATGCCATTTACAATACGTGGGATGCACATCATGTACCCTAAAGACACGTATCCGTAGGCACATATTGGATGCCAAAAAGACCCTCAATATTGGAGTATCTATGGCATCCAAGCATTTTCAAGACATACATTTGGGAGATACATCGGATCTTATAGTCCAAGGAATAGAGAGAGTTAAAAAACCTAAAAGAGGTGGAGACTTTAGAAAGAAATTGCTGGCACGAGAAGCGTGGTGGATTTTTAAACTTGGTACTAGACATCCGCTTGGTTTAAACAAAAGATATGATCTTATAACGCAATATTAGCTTTTTTCATCAAATACATCTGCATTTTGTTTTTAACTATCAGTAACATTCTTAATGTTTTGTATTTACTTTGCCGGCCTAATCACGTGATGTGACGTAGTATCATGTGATGGAGGGTCGGGCTATATTTAAGTAATGTATTTCATTGTAACTTGATGCCATGACTAAGGAGCTTCGGCTCTGAAACGCGTCGGCTGGATGCGATATATTTGATACCTGTCATAACATTTTAACCTTCAATAAACGCTGGAACCTCATTTTTCTACTTTATACATGAGTGCCGTGTCGCTGGATTTCTTCCTTTGCTTTTTTGGATTTCCTTGGACTGGGAGCTTTCAGTCATTCAATCCGGGCGTTGGCTACTCATGCAAGCATACCAGGTGAGCTGACCAAACTTTTCTTTTTTGTTTTTAGTGAGGAGTTTTATGTTTTTTAAAAATCATTTATTTACTGAGAATCCAAAAATGGACAACTACTCATTACAGTGGATGCCTATGTTTAGTTTTTTCATAATTAATTAATAATTTGCAGGAGAAAAAAAAAACAGATGGGGTCCCCCTCATTTTCCATAACCTGCCAAGGTAAAGCCGACAGCTGTAGCCAGATACTAAATGGGAAGGTCCATGGATATCGGTCTCTTCCCATCCTAAAAATACCACTCCAGATGTGGACCATTACATTAGAGGGTCCCCTTCTGACCGTAACCTGCCTCTTCCCAGTAACCCTGGTGCATTGGGTAATAGTGTCACGGGGTAAGTGTCTGCCTTGTTGTGGCTGACACCAAGTTCCAGTGATAGTAATAGAGAGGCATCGGTCAGACACCTCCATTACTAACACTGGAATTAAAGGTAAAAAAAATAGATATAAAACAAATAAAAGGTCCACCTTCCTTTATTGCTCATCCCACCTCTTCCTCCCATAGAAACCCTGCTAACCTGCGTAATCTTTGTTGTATGTCTTCTCCTGTCCCATTTAAATGTGCTTTGTGGAACGCCCGATCCGTCAATAATAAACTCACTGATGTCCATGACCTGTTCCTTTCTATCTCCCTCAATCTCTTAGCTCTCACAGAAACATGGCTCCAGCAATCAGACACTGCGTCCCTTGTCGCTCTCATCTATGGCGGCCTACAATGCACCCACACCCCCAGACCTGAGAACAGGCCGGGTGGAGGAGTCGGCATACTTCTTTCTCCACACTGCACCTACCAGGTCATTCCTCCTGCACCCTCCCTCACTTTCCCCTCCTTTGAGGTCCACACCCTCAGACTCTTTCCGCCATTTTCCCTCAGAGTGGCGGTTGTGTACAGAGCCCCTGGCTCACCCCGCCAGTTTCTGGATCATTTTGCTGCCTGGCTCCCTCATTTCCTCTCTACTGAAATACCCACTCTCATCATGAGTGATTTCAACATCCCCATTGACAACCCTATGTCTCCTTCTGCCTCTCAGTTTCTTTCACTAACTTCTTCTCTTGTCCTCTCACAATTTCCTGACTCTCCAACTCACAAGGATGGGAACTCTCTTAATCTGGTCTTCTGTCGCCTCTGCTCAATTTCTAATCTTACCAACTCTCCACACGAATTCTCTGATCACAACCTTATCTCCTTCACTATCAACAACTTTCAGCCTTCTCTGGACACACCTACCTATCGCCCATTTCGAAATCTCCGCTCTATAAACACTCAGTAACTCACAGACACCATACAGTCCTCACTGCCCCCAATTTCCTCACTTTCCTGTCCTGACGTGGCTGTTAAACATTACAATGAAACTCTCACAACCACCCTGGACATATTGGCACCACTCACACACTGCACCACCAGAGTCAGATGCTGGCAGCCTTGGCACACACCTCAGACTCACCATCTGCAGCGCTGTTCCAGGTGTGCTGAGCGGCTGTGGAGAAAGTCAAAGCTACCTGCAGACTTTCTCCACTATAAATTCATGCTCAGGACTTACCACTCTGCCCTGCATTGTGCCAAACAAAAATATTTCACCTCCCTCATCTCAACACTACACAACAACCCAAAACGCCTGTTTGACACCATTCACTCCCTCCTTAGGCCTAAAGCTCAGGCCCCGGTCACTGACCTCGGTGCTGAAGACCTGGCCACTCACTTCAAAGACAAAATTGACAGTATCCGGCAAAACATCACATCACAATCCCCAAATAATACCCATCCTGTCCCTCCCCGCACGTCCTCTAATCTGCTCTCAGCCCTTGACCCGACATCAGAAGAAGAAGTTTCCAGGCTTCTCCTGTCTGCTCGCCCCACCACATGCTCTAGTGACCCCATTCCCTCCCACCTTGTCCAGTCCATTTCTCCAGCGGTCCTCTCTCACCTCACTACAATCTGTAACCTCTCTCTCTCCACTGGGATCTTTCCATCCTCCTTTAAACATGCTGTTATAACTCCCTTACTGAAAAAGCCCTCTCTGGACCCTTCCTGCGCTGCCAACTACCGACCAGTCTCTAACCTGCCCTTCATCTCCAAACTCCTGGAACTCTTGGTCTACTCTCTCCTAATCCGCTATCTCTCTGCTAACACTCTTCTTTTTTTTTTAATTGACAATTTTTATAGATTTTTTCAATTATTATGAATGAAGAAACAAGTAAAACAAAGATGCAAATTGACACCTGATAGAAATAGTACACGTACAGGGCATGTATGAATCAGGCATTGAACATATTCAATCAAACCCAAACGGGAAGAACATTGAGGCTGTGAATTAGACAAGGCTCACACAACTACTCATTAAGCCGTAAGTCAAAGACTCCAGCCTCATCAATAATAAACATCACAGAACATATAGACGTAGGATATGACACAAAGGGGTAATGGGGGATGGGGGTATTGGTGGTAGGGAGGGAAGGGTTCTTGTCAAGATGGTCCAATAAGCTGGTGCAGGTCCCATGTGGACCAGATTTTATCAAAAGAATCCAATTTATCATGGAGCAGGGCAGTTAGCCGTATTTCTGTGAGCCTCTGACAGAGATCCCCCTCTACTCGGTGGTGTGGTCTGCCGCCATCTACCTGAAATTAGGCAACTGGCCCCAGTGAGGATATGTAACATAAGTTTGGAATCCTGTTTAGATAGACCCTTGACCGGTCCATTCAATAAGTAGGTAAGAGGGTCCAATGGGATCCTTACCCCCAAAACCTCAGCTATAAGCTCCCTGACCTGTGACCAAAAGGGTTGGATAATCGGGCAATCCCAGAAGATATGCGGTAGTGTACCAACTGAGGAGCAACATCGCCAGCATACCGATGGAAGCTGGGGGTTCCATTTATGCAGGACCTCCAGTGTATGGTACCAAAAAATAGTATTTTGTATAGATTTTCTTTATGCTGTATACATACTGAGGATTTCGCCGCTGCATTCCAAATCACTTGCCATGAGGAGAAGGGTATTTCCCTACCTAAGTAGCTTTCCCATTTGGCCATGTATTTGTGTGTGGGGGTTTCAGCAGAGGGCGGGTCTGAGAGAATGGAGTAGATTGTAGAGATGAGACCCTTAGTATTGTGGCCCGCTTTACAGAGCTGTTCGAAAGAGGTCGGGACAGAGAGGGTAGCCAAACATGGAGGACATGAGGTGAGTTATCTGGAGGTAATGAAATCGGGATCTCTCAGGGAGATTATAGTCCCTCTGAAGGGTGTCAAACGGAATCAGCCTCCTGTCTCCGGCCCTAGCAACATCCACAAATCGAAATAGCTCATGCCCCAGCCACGGTCTTGCAACAAATCCAGATGAGCCAGCAGGGAAAAGGGGTGTGCACAGAAAGGAAGCCATGGGCGATGCCCTGGAGACTAACTGAAATCTAGTCCTGCACTGATTCCATATCTGCTGCGTAAACTTGGTAGGGCCCAACAGGTAGCCCAGTAAGGGGAGAGGCCTCGAATGCCATAGAAGTGCATTGGGGTGGGTGGGTGCAAGCCACAGCTTTTCTATTTCCATCCACTTGGTATATGCTCGGAAGGATGACCAAGCTGGGATACAACGCAAGTGGGTGGCCCAATAGTAGTTGAGGATATTAGGAACCGCCAGTCCCCCACGCCGCCTACTGGCCATCATAACACTTTTGGCCACCCTATGCCTGCCCTGGGCCCATATGAATCTTAGGATAGCTGCCTGTATGGAGCGTAGCTCACTCAGCGGGACCATCACCGGGAGAGTCTCAAATAGATAGAGGAGTTTTGGTAAAATGGACATTTTAACTGAGTTTATTCTGCCTAGAAGGGAGAGGGTAAGGCGGTGCCACTTAGAGAGGGTATCGTTCAGTTCTTTAAAGAGGGGGGGGAAATTAGCGCTATAGAGGGAGGAATATTGGTCTGTTATCTGGATGCCCAGGTATTTGAGCGATTGGGTTTGCCACCTGTAGGAATAATTGTTTTTGAGGGAGGATAAGACCTCAGGGGGAATGTTGATTGGAAGGGCCTCCGTCTTTGAGGTGTTGATCTTGTATCCCGAGAGGGCTCCAAATTTAGCAAGAAGGGCATGTAGGGTAGGTAGTGTGGTGTGTACGTCAGTTAGGGTCAACAGAATATCGTCCGCGAAGAGGGACAATTTAAACTCCCTGATCTTTATTCCCTTGATGTATGGTTGAGCCCTAATTGCCGCTGCAAGAGGTTCTATGCACAATGCAAAGAGAAGTGGGGAGAGTGGGCAGCCCTGTCTAGTACCATTTTTATTTCCAAAGGTATCAGAAATATAGGGAGGGAGTTTAATGGACGCCGAGGGAGAGGACCTCTGATTGCCGCCAGGAAGGGACCAGAGAACCCGTACGCCGAGAGAGCCTCAAAAAGGAACGGCCACTGTAGCCTATCAAAGGCCTTCTCAGCATCTAGGCCGAGGAGTAAGGCCTGCTGCGCATGGTGGTTAACAGCATCCACCAGGTTAATAGTGCGCCTCGTGTTATCTCCCCCCTGCCTGAAGGGGACAAAACCTACCTGGTCCCTGTGTATCAATTGAGGGAGCCAGTGGTTCAGTCTGTTAGCCAGGATTTTGGTATAGATCTTCAGGTCAGAGTTGAGCAACGCAATCGGGCGGTAACTAGCACTGTCCGCTGGGTCCCTTCCAGGTTTGTGAATCAAAGTTATATACGAGTGTGACATGGAGTTGGGAATGACAGCTCCCTCCAGAAATGAGTTATAGAGTTGCAGCATATGTGAAGCTAAAATATCCGAACAAACTTTAAAGTACAGATAGGGTAGCCCATCTGGGCCTGGGGCTTTACCGGACGGAAGGGCCTTAATAACTTCCTCTATTTCCTCTAATTGGATGGGGGCACCTAAGAAGTCCACCGCCTCTTGCGTGAGCGATGGTAGCGGGTATGTGCGCAAAAAAATCCCGGATAAAAGTTTGGGCTCCTATTCCATATCCTGGAAGAGGTGAGGGCATCGCATAGAGTTCAGAGAAAAATCCAAGGAAGATATCAGCAATGGACTTCGGGTCATACCTCAGGGTACCCTCCCTGTCCTTAAGTGCCTGAGGCATTGATTTTATTGAGCGCTCCTTTAGTTGTCTTGCTAATAGCGTGTGGGCCTTGTTCCCATATTCATAATACTTTTGTTTCGAGTAGAGAAGAAGCTTCTCTACACCCTGCAGGGCCAAGTCCTTAAGGCTATTTCGAACTGAGACTATACGTCTCAAAGTTGAAACCCTAGGACATAGTGCCATTTTACGTTCCAGTCCCTTTAGGAGGGTGCGTAGTCTGGTAGATCTTTCCGCGGAATCTCTTTTAAGCTTAGTGCCTAGGGCAATGCAATTGTCTCTAAAGACTGCCTTGTGGGCTTCCCATAGGACGGATGGCCAGAGACAGAACCCACATTCAGTTCAAAATAGGAACTGAGTGACTTCCGCAACTGCTCCTTCAAGGCTGCCTTTTTAATGAGTGTTTCATTCAGCCTCCAATGACTGCTAACTCTCTTCTAGACCCTCTGCAATCAGGTTTCCGCTCTTTACACTCCACGGAAACTGCTCTTGCTAAAGTTTCAAATGATCTCCTGACAGCAAAATCTCAGGGTAACTACTCATTGTTGCTTCTTCTGGATCTCTCTGCAGCATTTGACACTGTTGATCACCACCTTCCCTCAACATGCTCAGTGCCATCGGTATCCAGGACACCGCTCTCTCTTGGTTCTCTTCCTACCTCTCTGACCGCTCCTTCAGTGTCTCATTTTCCAGTTCTACCTCCTCTCCTCTTCCTCTTGCTGTTGGGGTTCCTCAGGGATCCGTTCTTGGTCCTCTCCTCTTTTCACTCTACACAGCTCCCATTGGACAAGCCATCAGTAGATTTGGCTTCCAGTACCATCTCTACGCTGATGACACTCAACTATACACCTCCTCCCCAGGCATCACTCCTGCCCTGCTACAAAACACCAGTGACTGTCTGTCCGCTGTCTCTGACATCATGTCTTCTCTCTATCTTAAACTAAATCTCACTAAAACGGAACTTCTAGTCATCCCTCCGTCTACTAACCACCCCCACCCTGCTATTTCTCTCTCAGTGTGTGATACCACCATAACTACTAGGCAGCAGGAACGCTGTCTTGGGGTTATGCTAGATTCTGATCTGTCCTTCGCCCTGTATATCCAATCTCTTGCCCACCCCTGTCACCTGCACCTCAAGAACATCTCCAGAATCCATCCTTTTCTCACTGTGGAAACAACTCAAACTCTTATTGTTGCTCTTATTCTTTCTCGTCTCGACTACTGTAACTCCCTACTTGTTGGTCTTCCTCTCTGTAAACTCTCCCCTCTCCAATCTGTCCTGAATACAGCAGCCAGGCTTGTCTTTCTTTCCAGCCGCTATACTGATGCCTCTACCATGTGTCAGTCTCTGCACTGGCTGCCTATTCAGTACAGAATACAACATAAACTCATCACTCTCACCCATAAGGCTCTCCACAGTGCTGCACCCCCCCTACATCATTTCCTTCGTCTCTGTCTACCACCCTACCCGCTCTCTCCGCTCTGCTACTGATCTAAGATTACACACCTCACTCATCTGAACCTCCCATGCCCGTGTCCAAGATTTTGCACGTATTGCACCAGTTCTCTGGAACATGTTACCCCATGTGATCAGGCACACTCACAACCCTCACAGTTTTAAGTGTGCTCTGAAAACTCATCTTCTTAGACAAACCTATCAAGATCCCTAATTGTTAACCCCCCAAATTCTGTCACACATTTCACAATTCATCACTTCCTGCACTTTGGCACCCACAGGCACTTATCTGTATATAGAGGTATGGTTTGGATGGCAGGTTCATCCACTTTTTTATGTGTACTACCCTATATTTATGTAACATGGCCAGACCATTGTAAATCAAGCACTTCTCACCATTTCTTTCACCCATACACCCTAATAGATTGTAAGCTCTTGCGAGCAGGGCCCTCACACCTTGTGTCTCATTTCTCAGTAGCTTTTTTATAATGTAATGTCTGGTTTGTCTGTGCTTATTCCCTCTATATTGTAAAGTGCTGCGGAATATGTTGGCACTATATAAAGATTATTATTATTATTATTATTATTATTATTATTATTATTAATAAAAAAAAACTTTTATTTAAATAAACACTCCCTAACATCAACCCTCTTTACCCATTTTATTAAAGAAAAAAAATTTGATGCAAGGTTGATCCTGTGTAGTCCACCGAATCAGAAGTAGTCCAGAAGGGAAACCTGTAAATAAACAGAAACTTTACACACATACAGTAATAGCTGAGAAGATGGGTGACACAGACAGAGACAGGCCACAGGGGGGCAAGATCCAGGGAGCAAGGGGCCACTTCTGCCCTCTGCGGCCTGTCTCCTACCCTATGTGGCTGCCAGAGACATGTTACAGGGGACAAAAGACAGGCTGCAGGGGGCAGGAGACAGGCCACAGCGGGCAACTTCTTCCCACAGTCTACTACCCTCTGCAGCCACCGGAGACAGACTGCAAGAGGCAAAGGAGCAACTTCTAACTACCGTCTTTCAAGGAGACAGGCTGCAGGGGAAAGGAGACAGGAAACTCCTGCAGCCTGTCTCCTGCAAAAGGAGGAAAGAAGGAGACGCCAGGAGCCACACAGGAGCAGGGAGCGGGTAAGTAATAACCAAGCCAAAATCGTCCCAAAAAGGTTATGTGTGTTGCTTAACTTTTAGGCCCCGTTCACACGGCTTATTCTCGCCGGATTTGCGAGCCGGATTGCGCTTGCTATTCCGGCGTGAATAAGGGGCGGGACGCGGGCGGGGGAGGGCAGCCCGCCGGCCCCATAGACAATGCATTATCTACGGCGCGTCCGCGCCGTAAATAATGTGCATGTCACTTTCTCTCCGCCCGGCGATTCGCCGAGCGGGGAGGAGCGACGGAATCCACTGTTCTCTATGAGAGCAGTGGATTACCGTAATTACTCCGCAAATCTGGCGCGGAGTACGGCGCCAATCCGCGGACAAATAAGCCGTGTGAACACGGCCTTAGGGAGCTTTCACATAGCGCAATTTTGGTGCAGTTTTAACTGCGCTCCAATTAAACTGCCTTTATTACCAGCAAGCTTCTTTCACTTATCTAAACTGTTTGGAAAGTGAGTAATCCATTAGTGTGTCTGTAAGATTTCACACACAGTAATTGATTACTTAATTGAAACACCTTTCTGAACAATTTAGACAACTGAAAGAAGCTTGCTGGTAATAAAAGCAGTTTAATTGAAGCGCAGTTAAAACTGCACCAAAACTGCACTGTGTGACAGCAGCCTAAAGGTGAATTGTCTAAGGCAATTTCGCCGTGTGTACAGGGGCGGGAGCGGGGTGGGGGGGCCGGCAACCCGTCGGCCCCATAGAAACGCATTATTCTACGCGCCGTAAATAATTGACATGTCACTTCTCTCCCCGTGCGCAGTATTGTGCGAGCAGGGAGAGGAGACATAATCCATAGTTCTCTATGAGAACTGTGGATTACCGTAATGACTGGGACGAATCTCGCCCCGTATTTCGCGCAGTACGACACATAATACGGGGCGAGATACGTCCCAAAATTAGCCTAATAGTCTAATTGCGGGGGCCGCCTCCCCAGGGGCGCTGGTGTAGCATTGTATGATGTTACTCTGGCAATGCTTTCCTTAAGGGAATGTGTCATCAAAAATGACTTATTTTTTACTCACATTTTTATGTCCAACACATTTTTTAAAAACATTTTTGACTATATATTTTTTTAATTTTTCCATATCACTTTCAATATTTTTTAATAATTCTTAAGTCCTGCAGTTTTCACTTTGGCAACTAAGCTTAATAATAGTCTGACACTTCCTGTTCTGTACAGAAAGATTCTCCGTTGTCTGCTCATTATAAGCACAAAGAGGGTCAGACTGAAAAAAGACACCAGTGTGAATAGATAACACAGGATCCACCAGTCACAAGAGGAGAGAGTCACAGTTCACCCTTTCACCTCCCTGCACACTGATTTCTTCCCAGGTCACAGATCATGACTAGAAAACTTTCCTATAGAAGTGAATGGGACTGAGTCAGTCTTAAGTCTCCTATGTGCATTAGTCTACTGTAAAGCATCTCTCTGACTGCTGTAGAAGCAGTGCAAACAAGGCCTAGTGGCCAAAGTGAAAACTGCAAGACTTAAGAATTATTAAAAAATATTGAAAGTGATATGAAAAAAAAAAAAAAACCCTAAAAATTCCTAAAAAATTAGTTTAACAATAAAAATGGGACTTAAACGATGACTAATTTCTTGATGACACATTCCCTTTGAAGAATTCTCCGCAGCCTTTTGGCTGTAGGAAGTTTTACGAATTCTTCCAAGAGGGGAGCCTCCTGCATAATCCAGGGGAGTTGGTAAGTATGCTTTAGACTCTTTACTTCTTTAGACCAATTTATTTTTCCCAAACCTGGCTGTAACCCAAGATCAGTGCATCTTATAATCTGACAGCAATAGTATTTTATAGTATTTGATCTAATGTAAAGTTTGGGTCAGAAAGTTTGCTAGAGGTCCAGCACATTCTTTCTGTTACATTTTTGAAATATTGAGCTATCACTTAGTGTAGTGACATTGTGCAATACCATGTTACTGACCACAGGGATAATAACAGGATATCACACTCTAAATAACCCCCAAAAAATGCACATATACAGACTTCCCCTTTCAATTTATCAATACAGGAATAGAAACTACTCTGTAGTGAACATCTGACTAGCCAACTGGAATACCATTAGGAGATCCCTAAAATCTCAGAAAAGTTTCAGCAGAAGACGACCTATAATACCCTATGATGAAAGGGAGGTGGCACTAGCTGGACGTCTGTGGTTCCTTTCTTACAATACAGGACAGAGATGTCCATTTGCAATCTCTCAGCTAACAGTATACACAGCGCCAGCCACAAAGTAAAACTCCACTTTGCAGAGGGCTAGCAATCAACCACTCCCTAATTATCAAGGTCACATGTGTGTATGGTCAGCTGATAGTTCAGAGGATTGTTTACGGCAGTGGCATAGCAACAGCCTCATCTGATCTAGTAGGCAGGAGAAGATGAGGATTTATAATAGCTTTCACAAATAGAAGTGATAATAGTTTATTCATATCAATTACCTAAATGCAAACAAAAGATAAATCAAAGTAAAATTAATATTTGGTGTGACCTCCCTTTGTCTTCAAAACATCATAATTTTTCCTAAGTACATGGGTACACAATTTTTAAAGGAACTTGACAGGTAGGTTGTTCCAAACATCTTGGAGAGGTAACCACAGATTATCTATGAGTGTAACTGGTCAGATTCTTTCATCTCTACGTGTAATCCCAGACAGACTATATGATGATGAGATCAGGGATCTGTGGAGACCACATAATTGCCTCCTGGACCCCAAAGCAAAGGGTGATAACACCAAAAGCAGATCTGATTTTGATTTGTTCATTCACTTTGCATTTTGTTCCTTGATAAATATACACTATTAACACTTCAATTTCTGAAAGCATTCTCTATTTTTCAATACCTGCCTAAAAATTTGGCATAATGCGGTCTGTGACAAAGAATTTGAGGACATACATCAAAGATATGTACAATAGAGCTGGGGTTGAAAACTCAGCAGTCCTGTGTATATTGCGGGTCAAGAGCCACTTTACAATTTAGACACTTCCTCAGGATGTATATAATGCTAAAATCTGCGCTGGAGCTCGGAAGCCATTGGAACTCTTATCTCTCCTTGTACTCCCTTCTCTTCATCACTTCTGTCCACTGATGGCTCCAAAGGTAGCCTAAGGGTCTAGCACTAAAGCTTGGTGTAATGATGGGACCTCTGTCTTGCCTATATCATGCCTTTGACCTGCAGGGTGCTGTACTGGAGGTCCAGTGTTCTCCCTACCTTCCAGCAGGGCAACAGTTAACCTGGCCCTCATCACTTGCAGATGTCGCCCATTACCCTGTCTGGCTGGCTTTAAAAACCAGCCTCTGCTTCCAGACAGGGCCTGAGTTTCTGTTGTGCACTTTGGTCTTCCAGCACTGTTTCTATGGGCGTCTGCATTCCTGTTCTTTCTTCCTGTGTTCCTCCTGGTGCAAGCCTTCCGTTCCTTGGTTGTCCCCCCTAGGCCAAGCCTGCAGTTCTTCGGTTGTTACTCCTGGCCCAAACCTGCAGTTCCTCAATTGTTCCTCCTCCAGTTCGTCAGTTGTTCCTTCTGGTCCAAGCCTGATCACCCATTTATTTGAACGGTTTGCCCCTCACGGCCCACAGGATCCACTCCCTTTTTACGTTTTCATGGACTGGTTGTATTTTTGTTTGTCTTGCATTGAAGCCCTTTTGAAAGCGTTACACTTGGTGATTAGTTTCATGGGGTTGGGCCTGTTCTGCGTCTTGTCTACCTTATAAATACTGTATTTGTATGCCTTGCTGAGACAGGACATGTTTGAGGCACACAATTGGAAGGTGTTGGCTTGTGTGATTGTAGTCAGCTGTCATGGATGAGATCAAGCAGCTGCTGTGCAATGTCAAATAGATGATGTACTGCTCTGTGGGACATGAGAAATTAGTTGGTGAAAACTTTAGCCCCAGTAGGCTCTTTTCACAGCGCCCATTTTCTGTGTCCAATAAGAATGGTCTTAGCAGGTATGGCAAAAATATCCAAAGAACCTCATTACCTAACAGAGACCAAAACCGGGGCATTTTGGCCTCAATAGTCGTTCTATATATTGAGGCTTACTTTTTTATTTGTTGTACAGAATATGGAAGTCCTCTGTTCTATCCCATATTTTTAAG
This sequence comes from Phyllomedusa bahiana, assembly GCA_025379985.1. Lineage (NCBI taxonomy): Eukaryota > Metazoa > Chordata > Amphibia > Anura > Hylidae > Phyllomedusa > Phyllomedusa bahiana. The sequence goes on along the minus strand of JAODAL010037099.1, from coordinate 1,107 downwards.
GGGAACCTATGTATGATGGATACACCTAAAGTGTCTTATTCATTGGAATATCATCAGAAAAGTACTGCAAAGTGACAGTGACTGGTCCCTATGGTTAAAGATACCTACACAAATGTGTTAAGATTAAACGGTGCAAGATAGTGTTGTGCTTCAAATACGGGTCAATGTCCGATTTGACCCATATCAAAGCAATTTAACTGTCCAAAAAAAAACAAAATCAACCCTATCCCAAAGTTGGAGACAGGGTTCTTACAGTGTTTCAGAGGTTAAAGGGGTTGTCCAGCTCTTAACAAAATTAAACTTGCAGCTCCTGGGGCCTTAGCAACATATAAAAACTTATACTCGCCTTCCTCCGGTCCCGGGTTCCAGCGCCACGTCTCTCCGGTCTTTTATTTTCATGTTTGAACTTCAAAACTGGAACATACCTCTTCTTACAAAGCCAATGGGAATTTTCACTTCTGAATAGTGATATCAGTGAGAGGCACGTGACTGCTGCAATCAATCAGCAGCTTCAGTGGCGATGTCTCCATTCTAAAGTTCAAGCATTAAAACAGAAGACTGGAGAGATGCAGCGCTGAACCTGGAGACTGGAGGAAGAAAGGTGTAATTTCCTTTTTTTGTTACTAGGGCCCCAGGAGCTGCAGGTTTAATTTTTTTAAAGAGGTGGAAAACTCCTTTAACTTAGCTTTCAGCATGACTCCTGCTCCTGCCTCGCTCCGAGCATGGCATCACTTCCAGCCAATGTCCACAACATAGCCTACGTTATGAAAACTGGAAGTAACGCCAGACGGGGAGTGATACAGGACCAGGAGTGGCACAAAAAGGTAAAACACTGTAGAAATGTTAGGCCCAATGTAAAGTTAGAATTATGGTTAAGGTTAGGGATAGGATTTGAGATGCCTCAAGTCCAAATCTTTTTACAAGTTCAGTCAAACCAGTGTGACACTGAACAGGAACCTATTCAAACAAGACTACTGCCAAGGTAATGGGAAGCTATAATACAGACCTGATTTTGGATCCATGGCTCCCGTAATCCAGACATTAAAGTACATGCCACCAGGTTGCGGTATAGCTTTGAGACTGGATGCCCCAGGAATTTTCCGGGTA
>JAODAL010037098.1:0-40837 GCA_025379985.1 Phyllomedusa bahiana | reverse complement strand
TTTAGGGGCCGAAGGGGTTTTATAGGGCAGAGTTTTGGGGTTACCCTATAGCCCCTTTTGGTTCCAGAGGACAATTCCTCTCAATAAAAGTGTCCCCCCCGGATGCAGTGATGGGGCCTGGGGTGTTAGGGCAGCTTTTTTCCCGGGGTTACCCTATAGCCTCTATGGTGTCCCAGAGGAACATTCCTTCGATAAAATTGCTGCCCTAGATGCGTGAGGGGCCTAGGGGGTATGGGCAGCGTGTTCCGGGGGTTCCCTAAAACCTTCAAAAGGGTGTCCCAGCGGGCCCCCATTCCTCTCAGTATACAATGTGCTGCCTCTCAGGATGCAGTGATGGGGCCGTAGGGTGGTATAGGGCAGACGTGTTCCTGGGGTTACCCTATAGCCCTCTATGGTGTCTCCAGCAGGACACATTCCTCTCAGTATACAATGTGCTGCCCCTCAGGATGCAGTGATGGGGCCATAGGGTGGTATAGGGCAGACGTGTTCCTGGGGTTACCCTAAGCCACTATGTATCTCCCAGCAAGGACACATTCCTCTCAGTATACAATGTGCTGCCCCTCAGGATGCAGTGATGGGGCCATAGGGTGGTATAGGGCAGACGTGTTCCTGGGGTTACCCTATAGCCTTCTATGGTATCTCCAGCAGGACACATTCCTCTCAGTATACAATGTGCTGCTCCTCAGGATGCAGTGATGGGGCCGTAGGGTCGTAGAGGGCAACGATGTTTCCGGGGGTTACCCTATAGACCTCTATGGTATCTCCAGCAGGACACATTCCTCTCCATATATAATGTGCTGCCCCTCAGGATGCAGTGGGGGCCATAGGGTGGTATAGGGCAGACGTGTTCCTGGGGTTACCCTATAGTCCTCTATGGTGTCTCCAGCAGGACACATTCCTCTCAATATACAATGTGCTGCCCCTCAGGATGCAGTGATGGGGCCGTAGGGTCGTATAGGGCAGACGTGTTCCTGGGGTTACCCTATAGCCCTCTATGGTGTCTCCAGCAGGACACATTCCTCTCAGTATACAATGTGCTGCCCCTCAGGATGCAGTGATGGGGCCGTAGGGTGGTATAGGGCAGACGTGTTCCTGGGGTTACCCTATAGCCCTCTATGGTGTCTCCAGCAGGACACATTCCTCTCAGTATACAATGTGCTGCTCCTCAGGATGCAGTGATGGGGCCATAGGGTCGTATAGGGCAGATGTATTCCTGGGATTACCCTATAGACCTCTATTGTGTTCCCCCAGCAGGAACACATTTCCTCTCATAGTATCAGAATGTGCCTGCTTCCTCAGGATGCAGTGATGGCCGTAGGTTTGGTATAGGGCAGACGTGTCCTGGGGTTACCCCTATGCCCTCTATGGTGTCTCCACAGGACACATTCCTCTCTAAATAATGTGCTCGTGCCCTCAGATGCAGTGATGGGGCCGATGGTTGGGTATAGGGCAAGCCGTGTACCTGGTTACCCTTAGTCCTCTATGGTGTCTCCAGCAGGACACATTCCTCTCAGTATACAATGTGCTGCCCCTCAGGATGCAGTGATGGGGCCGTAGGGTGGTATAGGGCAGCCGTGTTCCTGGGGTTACCCTATAGTCCTCTATGGTGTCTCCAGCAGGACACATTCTTCTTAGTATCCAGTCAATGTGCTGGGGCTGAGGTTGGTCAGAGTGGACCACTCTAATGTACAGTGCTTAGGAAATAGTGGCATCTAATAATAATAATGTGTGAATAGGGCCCTAGTTTCAGAGAAGCAGGGATTGTCCTTGGGTCTGCAGTCCTCACTGATATGAGCTCTAATGCTGTGTGACCTGTCTGTTCTTGGAGCCCTTACATCTATGTCAGCACAGGGGAAGCAGGTATTACAGTGTTCATTCTGATCAGTGGACGGGCCCTCCAGAACGGGACACTCTTTGGAAGTGCTTCCCATTCTGCCCACAGGACAGATTACCACTATCCCTCTCTAGAATTTGATACTAGGGCATATAAGAAGGGATTTTCTGAGCTGGAGAACCACTTTAAGGCTGTGTCTTTGGGAGATTTTAGTATTTTGAAACCGCTGAATATCAGACGGAAAAACGTCCACATAGACTACAAAGAACGACCTGTAGTCTATAGAGGCGTTTTTTGTTTTTTTCTGCTCGTTCTTGGGCGCTGGCGGTTTTAAGAACATGTAAAAACAGACGGCGTCCAGCAGAAAATTTACTATTGGAGTCTATGTAAAATGCTGGATGTTTTTGGACGGTTCGGCTGAAAAACCACTCAGGTGTTTATGCAAGTTATAAGAATTTTGCATACATTTAAAAACTGGTCGGAAACCCAGCTGCTTTGGACAAAAAAATGACAAAATACTCAGGTTCAAAGCGGTTCTAAGTTTTGGTTTTCAACGAGGTTTTTTTGTCCTATTTTGTGTAGACCTCGCCTAATGCTATAGATGCCAGGTTCAGACATGCGGCAGGAAGAAGAGAGGACAAGGCATCAGGGAAAACCACAGACCTGCCACTATGGGAACAAAATTCCCAACTTCCCATCATATAGATAATGATAGTAATAGTTTTACTGATGGATGTGATTTAAAAAAAAACACGCTCCTAGTAGTGAATTTATTGAATAATAATAGCAGAATGTATCGGCTTAGTAGCTCTGTTTCCACTCTAAAAAGTAGCAGTCTGTAGCAGCAGTAAAGGGATGTTCACACGGTGTAATGTCAGTCCAGATTTCGGCATGTAATTGTGCTTCAATACGACATTCTGGTAATTCATAGCTCTCATCTTGAGAACTCTGACTACCTGTTCTTTCCCCCAGCGCAGAATATGCACCAGGGGAAAGAACTGACCTGTCAATTATTCCCGGCGATTCCGCACTGGGGTGAATGTCAGTGAGAACTTTAGGCTATGTTCACATGCCGTAATTGCGGGCCGTACAGTACGTCCCTCAATTACGCTGGGTGTTCGGGAGTCGCGCTCATACAGGGGGTGGGGGGCGGCCCTATTGACAATCATTACACGCGGCTCGTCATCGCCGCAAGTAATTGACATATCACTTATCTCCCCGCGTGTACAATACGTACGTATAGTACGCCCGGGGAGAGGAGACGTAATCCATAGTTCTCTATGAGAACTATGGATTACCGTAATTTTGGCGTGCATCTCGCTCGTGCGAAATGCACGCCAAAATTCCCCCCGTGTAAACATAGCCTTAGAGTGAGGCGCTGGCCAGTACGTCCTTCTGAAGCTGCGGACACACAATACACGCTGCTTATACGCCAGCTATTTAATCAATTGAACATACCTTAACAATTAGTATCAAAGTGTTGAACGGTGTAGCTGCAGCGTAGTCATGTCATAATACACTAAATGGGAATGCTATTAAAATTCATTGCAAAATTGTCCCCTATCACACCCTCCGAACCTGTTTAGCTGAGAGATCAGCATCTCCACATGTTGGCCCCACGCCCCCGGAAGATGCTGCTTTCACAGCAGAACCTGTCGGGATGGGCAATTTGTGCTTACTTTTATTAGCCGTCCTGTTTTGTAACCTGACCAGGCGACATCTCCACTGGTTTACAGTCGGATTTTTTAAGTGGATTCAGTATTTAGAATCCACAAAAATCCAACTATAAATCATCCCCCTAGACTTCAATAGGAAATCTGAGCTGTAGTCTACACAGCTTGGATTTTCTGAGGTCGGATTTTAACTTTGAAAAGTAGCTCAAAAAACGTGGGGCATGTCCCCACGGCACGGGTTTTCGGACGTTTTTTCAGGCGGTTTTGCAGACCGCCTGAAAAACCTGCCGAAAATGAGCACAATGGTGCTCTATGGAAAACCCGTGCAGCAGTCCCCACTGCACGGGTTTTCAGCCCGTGGGACGCCCGAACAACATTGACCATGCACATTCTTCAGTCTGGTTTCCGGACGGAATATGTGCATCTCAATGTGAAGGGGGAGAAAAGCCGCTCCCCCCCGCGGCCGTGGGGATGGCCGCAAAACAGTGCATAAACCGACCGGTATTTGTCATTTGCCGTGTAAATGACCCCTTAGTTCTATAATCTGCAGACAATGGTACAGTTCAATGTAATGGGGCAGCTGAAAACCAGCCCCCAAATTCTGTTTAACAATGTGGTAAGAAACGAAAACAGATTGTAAAATACTGGGCAAATTCGTTAACACAATCAGATGGTATTTTACAATTGCTGTGTACACAGCCTTAGGGTATGTTCACATGGCTTATTTTGCCGCGTAATGTGCGCCACAATTATGGTAATCCTCAGAGAGAGTTATGGATTGCGCCTCATCCCCTCACACGTACAATACGATCGTATTGTACGCGCTGGGACATAAGTGACATGTCAATCATTTGCGGCGATTACGCGCCGCGAGTAATGAATGTCTATGGGGCCAGTGGGCTGCCGGCTCCCCGAGCTTCGGGAATACGCGCTGATCAGCGTGACTCCCAAATCACCCGGCATATTGCGGCGCGTACTGCACGCACCGCAATGACACTAGTACATTGGACTGTACCAGAATCTGCCTTAATACAGCGGATTATAGAACATGATCAATAAACCGCCGATTTAGAAATTCAGCAGGAGAAAATCTATGCTGTGTGGACTACAGCTTGGATTTTCTCTTGTAGTTTATGGGCACTGGTTTATAGTCAGATGTTTGCAGATTCTAAATACTAAATCCACTGAAGAATCCAACCAAAAACCAGTGCTGTGGAGACATGGCTTTAGGCTGCAGCTGCACTGCTGTATACATTGGTACTGATTGTTACTGTTGCTATATACTGCTACTTTTGTAGAGTGGAAACTGCTATTAAGCCGATACATTCTGCTACCTTTTAGGTTCACTACTAGGATTGTGGTTTTAATCACATCCTTTTAACAATAAGGTTGTGTTTCCACTGCATAGCTTTACTATCGTATCTTCGGGGATTTTGGTTTTTTTAAACGCTCCGAAGATACGATCGTTTCTCTGCTCGTCTTCTGGCGCCGGCGTATTATACAAGTTTTTCAGTTTTTTGAAAAACTCAGAGGATACGATCGTTCCTGCAGTCCCATAGACAGCAGGTAGTCTCCACAGCTCGTCTTTTCTCTGCTCGTCTTCTGGCGCCAGTGTATTATACAACATGTTGTATAATACGCCAGCGCTTTTACACGGTCCTGCATTGAAAAAAACGTCCGCTTTCGGGCTGTTTTTTGTCCGATGCAGTGTAGATATAGCCTAAGGCTAGGTTCACACGGCTTAATTGCGGGACGTAATTACGCCGTGGGAGCGGGGGGCCGGCACCTCACCGGCCCATAGACATTCATTACCAGCGGCGCGTATACGCCGCTAGTAATTCACATGTCAATTATCTCCCCCTGCGGCGTATTTGCCGAGCAGGGAGAGGAGACGTAATCCATAGTTCTCTATGAGAACTGTGCATTACCGTAATGACTGTGACGTTTCAGCCCGTAATTTGCGCACTCCGGCGCCAGTATTTACGGACTGAAATACGTCCAGTTTTAAGCCGTGTGAACATGGCCTAATTATTAAAAGTTAGGTATTAATATAATTTTCTATATGGTGGGAAGTTGGACATTTTGGGCCACATGTATGAAAACTGTCTAGGTCTAAAACTCACTTTGGTGCCCATAGCAACCAATCAGAGCGCCTCTTTCATTTTCCCAGAGCTCTATATGAAATGAGAGGGGCACTCTGATTGGTTGCCATGGGCAATAAAGTGAGTTTTAGACCTAGACAGTTTTCATACATGAAGCCCTTGTGAGTAATAATAGTGTCAGTGCTCTATATATAGGACTGTAAGCCCTCACGGGCAGGGCCTTCTCTCCCTCTGTACCAGTTGTTAGCTATTGTCACCTTGTACTTCCTGGACCTATGTTATGTAGACAACTCCCTCGATTGTACAGCGCTCTGGAACTAAGGGTGCTCTAAAATAAATAATATATAGGGGTCTTCCCTGTCTAATGCTACTATGTCAAATACATCTGCAGTAGGGCCTACAAGTTCTAAGGGTATATCCACACAGCATGGTGTTTCAATCAGATTTTGAAACCGCCTGAAATGAAACTCTTAAACCATCCCCGTAGACTTCAATAGAAAATCCAAGCTGTAGTCTACACAGGTCAGATTTTCTGATGGTCGTGTTTCAAATCTGAACACTGTCTAGAAAACGTGGAACATGCACATTATTTTTGCTCGGATTTAGGGCAGAGCATGTACTGTTCAATGTTTAGGGGTACTACTGAATCCGCAAACCGCAGCAGGGACCGTCCCCTTAAACGTTCGGAAACATGATAAAATACTGGTGGGATTCTTTAATCAGAATCCGACTGGTATTTTGTCTATGCCATGGCTGTACCCTAAAACTATGGGCCACATAATGTAAGCAGGATTTTTTTTTCCAAAATCTGAAATCCTATTGACCATTAAAAAAACATCCATTCATGTTTGTGGGGTCTGTCGGGATACCATGAAAATTGATCTGGATGCTGCAGTGGGGATGTGACAGGGCCATTCAGACTTAGGCCATGTTCACACGGCTTAAAATGGGCCGTATTTCGGTCCGTAATTAGGGTGCGCAAATTACGGGCTGAAAAACCCCATTCATTACGGAAATTTCAACAGTTCTCATAGAGAACAAATGGATTACGTCCTCCTCTCCCTGCTCGGCGAATCGTCGGGCGGGGAGATAATTGACATGTAAAATTACACGGCGTATACGGCCGCTGGTAAACAAGTCAATGGACGGCGAAGTGCCGGCCCCCCCTCACTCCCCCTCCCGCCCGCCCCCCACTGCGTAATTGCGGGCGTAATTACGCCCGCATTTAAACCCGTTGAAATAGCCTTATAGAGCAAATTAAGTCCTCCTCATTGGACTACGTTTGCCCTATTTATTGAACATATCTGGCTCATGTATCAAACACCAGAGTAAGGAGTAGCCGACTTTTGTATCCAATGCACAAGGTATATAAGTTCGGTAGACAGGGCAAGCATAATCCAGTTAGCCCTATAGATCTCAATGGCCCTGCTGTGGTACTTACTGGCCTAGAATTTCCATGGTATCCTGTCAGACACCAAAAAGATGGTGTGAATGGGGCCTCACATTGGTATCCAGTCTCACTAGTGTCTGTAGGTGAGTTAGGATTAGCACCATGTATGTACGTCTTTGAAGGCCTGCACTCCATTACCTAGAAGATCTGCTGTTCTCAGCACTATGCTGTGGGCAGTGAGGCTACTATGACCTGCAGTGGTGGGTGGTCCGCTGCACAACCTTTTTTTTTTTTATAGCTCTGGTTCTTACAGGTGTTTTCCAGTCTTATCAGACTTATTAAGAATATTTTTTTTATTTTAACATATCCTTCGCTTTTAAAGGTAAGTTAGACTTTTTGAAGCTTTTTTTGGCTTTTTTAATGCTAGGATTTTTTATTTTTCAACATAGTGTAATTTTGTGCGTGTATTTTTCATGGTGTTTTTCAGGTCCTACAGAGAAAGTTATGAGAAAAACTACATAGAAGACCATACTCAGTTCAGCCTGCACTTTATTAAAAAAAAAAAAAAAAATACCACTACCATAAAAACACACTGGGGCAGATTTACTCACCCTAAGGGTATGTTTACCCTTCGGGTGAGTTTTTTAGTGCATTTTACGTGCCGGAAAGCGGCCCAAAATCGGCCTCAGATGAGCTTGAAATCTTCGCTCGTTGATTATGATGTAAAATACACCTCATTATTTACATGAAGCGTATTTGTAATTCCGAGCTGGTTTTTGGATGCAATTATGACCATAAAAATTAGTGACGTAAATTCTTGAGGCGTTTTTGCTTGAAATGTCCCCATAGGTAACAATGGGATTTTTCAAAATGTGCTTCAGAATACACCTCTCATCAGTTGTTTTTTTAATCTGATTTGGAAGCTGATTTTGAAGCGAAAATTTACACTTCAAAATACGGCATGTGAACATAATCTAAGGCTAGGTGTTTTAGGTGCAATAGAATGAACATAATAGTGTCCAATGGTGATATACACCATTCTGTTTTTCTGCATGTCGTGAGATTCGTTAAACGATGCACAAAAAAAAAAGAATTAAAAATAGGAGAGCAGGGCAATTCTCTATGCGTAGATTTCCCAAGGAAAGCTGCAGCATAAGAATCTAACTAATACAGTGTAAGCTTAGTTTAAAAATGTGCTACATTTCTGACATTGGCTTATGCTGTATAATACATTTGGCACACGTTGTGGCACTTTTGTCTAGCGTAATACCACTTAGGCAATAATCATGACAAAATTTTGCTGCACATTGTCACGTGTTAAGCCACGCTCCTTTCTGCAAAACCTCACCTTTGTCTAACTTGTCACAAAAGTATCTAAACGCATAATACATATGAGGTAAAGCATGTATGCCAGGATTTCAGCGCAGATAGCTCTAGTAACTGATTCCTTATAATTCTTCTGCAATTGTCATGTTCTGCATTGTATTTCTTATATTTCACTTTTGACTTCACAAATTGCTGTTACAAACGCTACAAAACACTATGTGTGAATGTGGCCTTAGGCTATGCTCACATGGCTTATCCACAGCGTAATTGCGGGGACGGATTTCGCCCGCAATTACGCCGTGTGCTGTGCAGCGGGGCGAGGGGGCCGGCAGCCTGCCAGCCCCATAGACATACATTGTTCTCAGCACATATCCCACCGTGAATAATGAACATGTCACTTTCTCCCTGCTCGCAAAATACGGCGAGCGGGGAGAGGAGACGGAATCCATAGTTCTCTATGAGAACTGTGGATTACCATAATGACTGGGTCGGATTTCAGCCATATTTCGCACAGTACGGCACGAAATACGTAACGAAATCCGTCCCAAAATAAGCCGTGTGAACATAGCCTTAGAGATGTTTTGTAAAGGCAGCTTTTTTCCTCTTAGAAAACAATTTTTTCATATCCTAAATGACTGATCTAACTTCTGTAACCTGCAGCAAACGGGATTTAGCCCCAGCGGGATTGTTACAGTGACACAGCTAAAAAACGTCCCAAAGCAAAAAGGGCCAAACTGGGGGCTTCGGAAATGAGTTCTTTTTCATGAAGCCCCCCTTTTAAACTTGATGTATTTACAGGGGTATTACAGTTTCATGGATTAGATTTAAAGGGGTTTTCTAACTACAATGATTTCAACATGTAGGGAAAGGTAAATAAAGACTTTTAATAAATACTTTGCTCTTTAGATATTGCCCTTGGGCAGAGAAAAGAGATTTTTTTCTTCTAAGTGCAGAACAGTAACTGCCTTTTCCCCTTCCTGATTAGAAGGGGAACAGGGATGTGGGCACCCTGGCAGGAGCAGAGTCTTTATCGTTGACGAGATTATATTATGTGCCTTTAATGAACACTTGTTTCACTCTTGGGCCTTTTTACCCTTTTTGTACGAGGATTAAATCTCCTGCATTATGAACGGGAAGCTCACCAATTAAAAAGGCGCAAATATGCTAACACTCTATAAGTTTTACAGCCGACCAGGGCATTGTGAATCTGAAGCTGCCTGTGACTCAGCATGGTGAGAAAACCCCTTTAAACACGTAGAGAAAGGTAAATAAAGACTATTATCAAATACATTAATTTTCTGATTTTGCTTCTCTTCAGTTACAGCTGTTTTTATATCCTGCTTTTGTACAAAATTTTCCCTGTTTCCTGCCCCTCCAATTCTCTAAAAGACTCAGCATGGCCTGGATATCACGCACTCCCGCTATTTCTTATCTAAAAGACTGGAGCTTGTTTTCATTACTGACTGACAAGCTTTAACCCTTTAGAGCTCTGTAGCCTTGTGCACTACAGTTTACAAAGCTGCTGCACTAATGTCACTGTAACAACAGCTAAGGATAGCAGAATTGTTATGCCAATCACTGCACCACCCACAGCCTAGCCAAGAAATAAGAGTCTGAAGGTGGCTGAAGAGCAAGCATTGTAAAACAGCATGGTGAGAACACCCTATAAAATCTGCATTAATTTATTGTTATTTAGATAAAACCATAACTCTTTGGGGGTCCCAATTTAATGAGTTTCCCCCGAGTAATATAATACTATATTTTGCAGTTTTTGCTGCCATGATAAAATAAGAAATCTTTTACTAGTTCTTCACCTGTATCCAGAGCTGCAGCTCTTCTTTGTCTCTGCTGGCGTTCTGCGTACTTGTGTCTCCGGCCAAATGGAACAGGTACTGGGCTCGATAATCAATAGCCCTTTTACAACCCCCAGGTGTGAAACCGTAGCTGCAGGTCCCCACCTGCTATAGTCACTGTGCAATCTTGTACATGCTAACGGCATTCAATAAGCACCCCATAGGGACTTATCCCCTCTTAAAAACTTTTTTATTACATCAACATAAAACCAAACGTGGTCATATTGCTTTTTCGGTAGTATATACACAAATGTTATGAGGAAATTTCACCTGAAAGGACTGATAGTCTCTCATATCATTTTCTTATGGAACATTAAGTCCTCATGTATCGACTGAGCATTTTCAACCCCAACATCTCTCAGGGGTTTTCCCGTTGCGCCGTTTCGCGCCCTTTTCCCGGGGGGTTGGAAAAAAAACCCCGGGGCAACTTGGTCACATGCCTTTGCTCAATGCCCAAGATAAATTTGGCCCACCCGGGATTGGGGGACTTTTAGGCAATGGCAGGGGACCAAAAGCAGCAAAAATTTGCCCATTCAGCTGGAAGAAATTTTTAAAATAAAAAGGCACTTTGGGAGACAGTAAAAGCTGCACCCTTTTAGACCCAAACCTTGAGAAAAGGGAAGGTTAATATAAGCTTTATTGTCATGGCACCAGAAATCCAGAAAAAAAACTCTATTATTTTTACGGGAAAGGGGAAAAAAATTTTTGTGTTTAAACAAAAAAAAAACACTTTTGGCTTTAAAAAGGGGTTTGTCCCCAAAAAGGGCCACGCTTTTAAATTTTTAAAGGGATCTTGCAAAAACAAGTCATTTGCAACACATGCCCCAAAAAACCCTTTTTTCAAACCTTATTCCAAAATTAACCCCTCTTGTAGGGGGCGCATCACCCCTCAGGTCACTATACCCACAGAACCTTTTCCTTTTCCTCCGGGAATATGGCTCCAAAGCGTCTATAGCAAAAACAACCCGTTTTTCCTTTCAGCAGCTCCAATCACTGAAAAGGCCGTAAAGCCCCTAAAAATTTAAAATTCAAATTTAAAAAAAACAGGCCCTGGGGTTTAGATAATCAATTTTTAAAGGGGGCCCCCAACCCTTTTAAAGAAGTTTTTAACGAGATTTATATAAGGAGAATATTGGGAATTGATTTTTTCGGAAAAATCCTTTGGGGTTTTTCTTTTTTGGGTTTTTATCTTAAATTTATAGACAAAAAAAAATAAGAATTCCCCCTTTGTTTGATACCATTCATTGCATTATTTTTTTACCCTTTTGCCAAATTTGAAATTTCCCCTAAATTGCAAACCCCAGCACTTAAACCCGGGGTTTCCCCTCTTTCAGAGCTGTCTCATGCAGATAAAACCCTTCCCACATTGGGGTGCCCCAAAAAGGTCATATTCTTACTGGTTAACACGTCGTTATTAGCCTCCCACAATGCGACACGCTTAATTTGTGCCAGGTTATAGTGTAAGTTATAGCGGCAGAGATTTCCACTTGTGGCACACAGACCGCCACAAATGCGCCACATAATAAGTGAGTTCCAACAGCTTATGTGTTATACTAGTGAGAAACGAAGAAAAAATTTTAAATCTGCTTAAATTATCCCCTTGATTTTGAACCCTTTTTCTACACGGTAAAGGGGGGAAAAGCTGCCCCCTTTAAATGCCCAAGTTTTTCATCCTCTACTTTGACGAAAAAGGGGAAATGTCCCCACTCCCTTTTTTTTTTCCGTCGTTTTTCAGATGGGTTTTGGGCGGTTTTTTTGCAAAACCATTGAAAATTTTGGCCGAAAATTTTTTTAAAAGGGGCTTTATGGAAAAACCCCCTTTGCAGCAGTCCCCACTGCATTGTACAAGTTCTTTCCCTCCAAACCCGGGTTTTCTGGGGGAAATATGAACATGGGGCAACTCACAGAAAAAAAAAAATTTTTAAAATTTTTCCCAAAGGGTTTTTACCCATCAAAAAAAAAGTCACAAAAATTTTATTTACCCGGGTCCTAAAAAATAACTTTTAAATATATATCTAATAAATTTTTTTAACCACAAAACACATACAAAAATTCTGTAACAAACCCAAGGTACAGGGGGAAAAAAGGGGCTATAAAATATCCCCCCCGAATATCCCCATCGAGGGAATTTTGATATCAAGTGAATTTAGTCTTTTTTCCTAAAACCCGTTGTATTTTTTTCCCAAAAACTTGTTTTTTAGGGTTTTTTCCGTTGAATTTACAGGGCGCCCAGGAATCAAGGGGCGCTCTAAAATAAATAATAATAATAAATAATAATAATAAAAAAAACTCCAGAAGATTTTCCCCCAAAGAAAAAATAAAATCCTTAAGCAAAGGAAAGTATTCTTTAAAAATAAAAAATATTTTTCGCATTTTAGGTTTTATCAATAGGGTTTTGAGGAATAAAAAATTGCCCTTGATTGTTTTTTTATGTTTTATATTTTTTCGGTATTTGGTTTTTTAAACCGCACAATTGTTTTAAGGGTACTGGGGGGTTTTTTTATCATTGTTTAAGGGACCCCATTGAGGAAAGATCTAAAAAAGGGGCTGGGCCACCGAAAAGGCCCGGGCCGCTTTTTTTTCGGGCAAATTCCCCTTACCCTTTTAACTGAAAAAAATTTTAAAAAGGGGGAAAACTTTAAAAGGGTATCTTTTTTGGTTTTTGACCCCTTTCTGGAGTGATCCCGGTCGTTTATATATTGGGGAATTATAATTTATATGCCTTTTTTTCCCCCGTGTACCGGGGGCAAATTTTTACAGCACGGGTGTAAGTGTTTTGTGTTTTTGTTTTTAAAATTTTATTAGATATATATTAAAAGTTATATTTTAGGACTGGGAATATGAACATGTCAATGGGAAGAGGGAGGGCTTTTATCCGCTAATCGCGGAAAAAACCCCCTTTTTCTCCCCCCGGGCCTATGTGCAAAAGCACAAAAAAAACCCGGTGGGGAATATACCAAACCGGGAAATTTTGTCCCTGTGCCGGGGGGAAATTCGCCCTAAAAGGGCCAAGAGACATGGCACAGAAAAAAAGATTTTCCCCAGGCCTAAAATCGTTCATCCCGGGTGTGTCAAAGTGAACTAATGTCATCATAGGTATCTAATGTTTGGGCTCAGAGTTGTGGCCCACATGCCAAATACTTTTGGGGGCATTATGCACCTAAAGAGGTTTTTTTTAAGGTGCCCATCATTTTTTTTACCGAACATCCAACAATCTTTTTTTCTGATGCCCCCACACCCTTGGCTGTGTGGCATGTGTTTTAGTGGGTAGGGCCATGTTCCACGGCAACTGCGGGACGTAATTCGTCCCTAAAAACGCGCCCGGAGTGCATAATTCGGGCTGAACCCTACCAGTAAGCTACGGTAAAACCAAAATTCTCATAGAGAACTATGGTTTCTCGCTCTCCCTGCTCGGGAAACGCCGAGGGGGGAGAAAATCACCTGTGAATTACCCAAAGTGGTAATGATAGTCTATGGGCCGGCAAGTCCGCCCCCCGCTCCCCCCCGCGCCGGGGTAACTGCGGGGCGTAATTTGCGCCGCAGTTAACCTGTGAACATAGCCCCTAAGGGAAATAAGCTGCTGCCAGGCACATTTGCCGGCTGCTTACCTCAGGCAAGAACCAGGGTGCAGCATGTTGAAATTAACCTTGCACAACCCATCTTTCCTCATCTGCCTGCAGAGGAGAGTTGGAAAATCCATGATAGATTCTCATTAGGTTTTGCTAACTAAGCAACAGTAAAATTGTTAAAGAGGAGCACCAATGGTTCTTGCTTTTTCTCAGTTTCGAATGCAACAAAATGCCGTAGCGGGTCAGTCGTCGCCCATCACAAAAGTCCATCTGGGTTTTACTAGTTGTCATTAAATATGTATGAGACTCTTTGGCAATGTTCACACGGTTATTGCCGAGTAATTGCGGGGACGGGTTTTGCCCGCAAATTTCGCCGGCGCCGTGCAGCGGGGGCGGGGGGCCATAACACTCATTTTTCAGCGCAACACCCGAAAATTTAATGTGCATGTCACTTTCCCCCCCCCCGCGGATTCCCCAAAGGGGAGAGGAGCCCGAATCCTTATTTTCTCCATGAAACCCCCTGTGGGATTATCGAAATTTAGGGGACGTTTCCAGCCGAAATGCGGGCGAAAGTAGGGCCCGCGCGCGGCTGGAAACCCATCCCAAAAATAAGCCGTGTGAACGAAGGCCTTTGGGTAAATTCCGGGGGTGACTTGCGTTGGTCTTGAAGTGTTTCATCGCCCAAATCGTCATAAAAAAGGGACCAAAATGCCCCTATTTCATTTTCGTTGATTCCTATGTAAAACAGTGTTGAAGTTTTTATTTTCCTTTGTAAAGTTTTTTTTTCAAGACTGAAAAACCCCCATAGAATCAATTGGAGTCTTAAAAACTCTCTGAAAGGTTTCCCTGTGTGTTTTGCCCAGGCTGTTATAAAACCGACCCCTGGTTCTCGTCAGATTTTAGCAATTTGTTTTTAAATCCGAAAAAAACCCAACGGACTCGTATGTGAAAGATTTTAAATTAGAAAACCCCATGCTTTGGTCTAGTTTTCTACGAACCGCCGTCCTTTGGGGAAGGGATGGGAACATGTTTTATCTTCCAGCAGATACCCATCATTCCTTTCTCCCCTTTTAAACTGGGGGGCTGGGGGGGGGGGAATTAAAAAGGGGGAATCCGGTCCTTTGGTTGGGGGTTTTGTACAAAAAACGGGGGGGTGTGGGGGAATTTTTAAAGAACCTTGGATTGCTAAGGTATTTTTTAAACAGGGCTTTTATTCGGGATGTATTTCGCCCCCAATTAGGGCCGTGTTTTAAGGGAGGGGGGGGAGGGGGGACCCGGCAGCATTTTTTCCCAGGGTGCGTTTCCCCTAAAATTGACTGTCACTTCTCACCACCCCCCCCGCCGGTTTTTGGGGGGCCAGGGGGGAAGGGAGGGTAACCCAATATTTCTTGGGAAAGGAAAGGGGGAAAAAAACTGCCCGGTTACCCATTTCAAAGGCTTATTGGGGGTTTTGGGTGAGGTTTTGGGGAAAGAGTGTTTTTTGGGAGATCCGTTTTAATTTAGGAAAATAATTTTATGGAATTTGGAATTGTTTTGGAAAAAAAAATTTTAATGGGAGCGGGGGAAAAAGTGACATGCACATTATCCCCGGGGGGAATCCACCCGTGGATAATGAAAGCCCCCCCGTCCCCACACCCCGGGAATTGCGGGCAAATCCGTCCCAAAATTTAAACGGCATCAGTCGGCCCGGGGGGAAAAATAGCCTTCCCTCGGGCATTCAGCCAATGCGCCCCGGGAAGGGGTCGCATATAGCAAAGTTCCCCTGGGGGTCCCCGGGCTATCGAAGCGCCCGAGACCGACAGGGCCCCTGATAAACCCGAGGTTCGGATTTTTCAGCACTTTTTTTGCCCTCCATCGGGGAAACTTAAATTGTTTTTAAATTAGATCAATTTAATATTAATAAGTTAGTACTTTTTTTTTTTTTTTTTTTACTAATAATGACTCCATCCAAAAGTGACTCTAACTAAACAGTCATGAAAACATGTAATAAAAATAAACTGCACATGTTGCATCTTTGCCAGTACCCACTGACATCATAAATAGCATCTATACCAAGCAACACAACTGAGGCAACTTGTTTATTGGCCACTTTCTATTGGTTGTCTTTCACATACAGTAAGCATTTGTAAGCAACAGCCAGATGTCAAAAACAAAATTGAAGTCTAAATTTATACATTAGTTTTCTGCAGTATAAATTCCATCATTGGTTTTAATTTATAAATGCTGATGTGATGCAAAATACTGACCTAAATACTGCCAAGAAAAAGTGGCCTAAAGGGCGGAAGTAGACAAAATACTCTTTGCTTTGAAAGTCAAATTTGCAAATCTAGTAGAAGATTGGACTTTTAATAATCAAGTAATCTAAGGCCCCTAATAATT
Source organism: Phyllomedusa bahiana (assembly GCA_025379985.1). Taxonomy (NCBI): domain Eukaryota; kingdom Metazoa; phylum Chordata; class Amphibia; order Anura; family Hylidae; genus Phyllomedusa; species Phyllomedusa bahiana. The sequence goes on along the minus strand of JAODAL010037098.1, from coordinate 24,711 downwards.
ACTCTAGTTTTAAACTTATAGAATGTTTTTCTTAATGTAGCTTTTAGACCTCCTTGTTGCACTTTTTGATATCATTTTGTCTCACAAAAGTGAGTACACCCATGACATTGTCAATATTCTATCTTTTCATGGGACAACACTTAAGAAATTACACTGATACATTGTGAAGTAGTCAGTGTACAGCTTGTATAATAGTGTAAATTTGGTGTGAGCGCAAAATAACACAAAGCCATCAATGTCTAAACCACTGACAACAAAAGCGAGCACACCCCTAACTGAGATGGATAAATTGGGCCCAAGGTGTCAATATTTTGTGTGGCCACCAATATTTTCCAGTACTGCCTTATCTCTCTTGGGCATGGAGTTCACTAGAGCTTCACAGGCTGGCACTGAAATCCTCTTCCACTCCTCCATGAGGACATCACAGAGCTCCTCCACCTTCTGTTGGAGGAAGCTCCACTGATGCTCAATAGGGCTTAGGTCTGGAGACCTGCTTGGCCAGTCTAGCACCTTTACCCTCATTTTCTCTAGCAAGGCAGTGGTCGTCTTGGGGGTGTGTTTGGGGTTATCATCATGTTGGAATACTGCCTTGTGGCCCAGTTTCTGAAAGGAGGGTATCATATTCTTCTTTAATATGTCACAGCATTCATGGTTCCCTTAATGAACTGTAGCTCCCCCAGCCTGAAGTACTCATGCAGCCTCAAACCACGACACTCCCACCACCATGCTTGACTATAGGCAAGACACACTTGTCTTTGTGCTCCTCATCTAGTTGATGCCACACACACTTAACACCATTTGAACCAAATACGTTTCTCTTGGTTTCATCAGACCACAGGACATGGTTCCGGTAATCCATGTCTTTAGTCTGCTTGACTTCACCAAACTGTTTCTTGTGCATCATCTTTAGAAGAGGCTTCCTTCTGGGATGACAGCCATGCAGACCAATTTGATGCAGTGTTTGGGATATGGTCTGAACACTCACAAGATTGCCCCCCACCCTTTAACCTCTGCAGAAATGCTGGCAGTACTCGTACATCTGTTTTGAAAAGACAATCTCTGGATATGACACTGAGAATGTGCACTCAATGGCGAGGCCTGTTCTGAGTGGAGCCTGTCTTGTTAAACCACTGTACAGTCTTGGTCACTGTGCTTCGGCTCAGTTTCCGGGTGTTGGCAATCTTCTTAGAGACTAGACCATCTTTATATAAAGCAATAATTCTTTTTATTTTTTTTCTGATTCTAAGACCGTTCTTTGCCATAGGTGCCATGTTGAACTTCCACTGACCAGTGTGAGAGCGATAACACCAAATTTAACACACATGCTTCCTCTTCACACCTGAGACCTTGTAGCACTAACTAGTGGAGGCAAATCAGGCAACAATTTGTCCATTTTCACTTAGGGGTGCACTCACTTTTGTTAGCAGTTTACACATTGAATGCTGTGTGTTGAGATATTTTGAGGACACACCAAATTTACACTGTTAGGCCGTGTTCACACGGCTTATTCAAGCCGTAATTGCGAGCCGGATTGCGCTCGCAATTCCGGCTTGAATAAGGGGCGCTGCTGCCGCCAGCCCCATAGACTTGCATTATCCACAGCGCGTATTGCGCCTGGATATTGTGCAGGAGCGACGGAATCCACTGTTCTCTATGAGAACTGTGGATTACCGTAGTTACTGCAACGGATTGGAGCCGTACTGCAGCGCAAATCCGGCGCACGGTACGGCTCCAATCCACGGCCAATAAGCCGTGTGAACGGCCCCTTAGGGTATGTTCACAAGGCTTATATTGGTGCGCATTTCACCGTGTATTTCGTGGTTTACTGCGCTCTAATACGAGCTAATTACGTCCCAATCATAACGGTAATCCATAGTTCTCATAGAGAACCATGGATTACGCTTCCTGTCCCTGCTCATACAATATGATCATAGTGTACGTGCGGGGAGATAAGTGTGAGCTCCCGAACGCCCGGCGTAATTGCGGGGTGTACTGTATGCCCGCAATTTAGCAATGTGAACATACCCTTATATAAACTGTACAACAACTACTTTACATTGTATTAAAGTGTCATATCTTCAGTGTTGTCCCATGAAAAGATATAAAACAATATCTATACAAATCTGAGGGGTGTACTCACTTTTGTGAGATGCTGTATGCATATATCTATACACACACATTAGATACCCAGTCCCCGTGTGACTGTAATAGAAAATGCATCCACTTAAGGGAAGAGGTAAGGGAACTTAACTCTGATTGGTCTTTGAATGACATGAGTTACAATCTGAAAAACGATAGACTTTTTTTTAAACATATGAACACATTTTTTAACTAGGAACAAAATAACAGTGGATATCTTCTGTGCCGCAAAAAAAGGCCACACCTGCACCTAATAATCACGCAAAATGAAGAAAAAAAAAAATATTTTTTGGGTGTAGAAAATGTATTCAGCAGTACTGTATACTGAAAAAGGGCCTTAGGTAGTTGTATTATAGATCTGTACAGAAGGCATTTATTTAATGCCAAGAATCGGATCAAATCAAAGAGATGGATCAATGTTATCAGCAGAGATGTATCTCTAACATTATTGCTTCCTTTTTGTTTTGTTTTTTTAAACACATGAAAGCCTTTCCTCGTTATATTTGACAAGCCCCGAATCTTTCCGTGGCCCTAAATATAGAGTCTCTGCCCTGAACTATGTTACAGCCATCTGAGAGTAGCACAAATCTTAATATTGGATTTGTAGCTCCATTACATGGTGGGATAGCAGAAACATTTCTCGTAGAAGGCAGATTAGTAACAGTCAGCACAAGAAGGTATATATATACTAAATAGTAACAGTGTTCTCTCCCCCACCCCCACAGGACGTTTACTCTGGTACCTGGTGACAGACAAGACTTTCCTAAACCACAAGGTCCAACCACAACACAAGTCTCTTTTTACTTGCATCTTAATATCTCCTATATATGGGAAAATATAAAGCATAAAACCAAAATACTTTCATTTATATGGTTTCAGACCATCTTGGTCCTGTTGGGGAAAAAAAGAGTAGGAGGGGAGTCTGAATTGTAACCTGTTTTAAATCTAAATATAGAGGGTCTAGCAGGAATCTGTGGTATCTGCAGTGCAACACTGGTGAAATGGACAAAGCCCATGTTCATCCTGTAACGGTCATCTAAACCACTTTCTATAGCCTATGGTACCGTACATAATTTATAATTATTAACCTGAGGGTGTTTTTTATGGCTGTTTTACACCAGATCACTAGATTCTTTGTCCCTATATTGTAGTTCTTGGTAAAAGGCAAGCTGTCATTGCTACGATTACTAGGATTGGTACATTCTAAGTTATCGTGTGTATGAAGTCGTTCACTTCTAGTCCAAACTGTAGATTACAGGGCTTTTCCAGTTTTATGAGAAATAAGTTTAAAGAGGTTTTGCCATCATATAAATTGATGGCAAATCAATAGGATTACATTAGACTAGCATTTTAATGGGAGTTGCAAATAAAGCCAAATTCAACCGCTTGTTTGACTCAGAAATTCCATTCAAATAAAGCGGGGCTGTGCTTGTGGAGCAACTTCTCCATTTAGATTGGGAGCCTGCTGTGGAGGAAGGTGCGGGTCCCATCTATCAGACATTGATGGCTTCATATCCTATCGATGTGCCATTAATGTTTATAATGGCAAACCTTCAATAAATGAATTAAAGCACACTTCACTGTGAACCTCAGCAATTACTAGGCAGTGTACGGAAGTCCCCTCAACTCTGTATTTTAGTATGCATTCATGTGTCACTGCTATATATCCATTCATCAATATAGTGCACCATTTACTTCATTAATATCAAGAAGTACTCTTTATTTTTCGGGTGCAAGATCCTTCTAATTAATTAAAGTGCTTTCTTATATTTCTACCTATTTTCTAATGGTGTGAGGAGTGCAGCAGCAAATCTGCTATGTTTCAGGGTCCACCCCCTTTGTTAAATAAAGGGGGTCGACCCTGAAACTTGGCAGATTTGCTGCCACTATGAACATCTACAGCCTGCACTACTCATACCATTAGAAAATATGGACTCTGCTCACCAAGTTAGACTGTAATATTTTGCTGTAGGGCAATGTTTTAGCCTATTTCAATAAGGAACCAAAGCCTATATATGTGTGATAAATATATTGTATATAAATAAGTATATATAGGAGAACACTTTAAAGGAATTAAAAGGCTATTGTATATATATTATTGGTATAGTTAGAGTTGTTTGGCAGCAGTATGATAGGGATGTCTATGGTGAGTTGTACACTCCTTGTATCATGTAGTAACTGCATGACTTAAGAGGTCCCGGTAAATGTTTGTGGCCGGGGGGCCCAGACTTCTCTAGTTACGTGTGTATGAGTGTGTGTGTGTATGTGAGAGCACTTTAAAGGAATTAAAAGGATCTTGTAGACGAAAATAGTACTGCTTGACGTTAATGAAATAGATGAATGGATATATAGCAGTGACACATGAATGCATATTATGATGGCAAAACCCTATTAAAGTTGGTATCCAGCTCTTTACAGCATACAGCTGTTAGATCCAAAATTCAATAGTGATCAATGTCTTAAATGTGTTTTACCACAAAGTAAAATTCCCTACACTGGCCATTTGCAGTGAGCCGACCATTCATGTGAATGAGGAGGGCGCAGCTTGCGGCTGTCCTCCTCATCCATTTCTGTGGAAGCTTCCAAACATAGCCAAGCGCGCATACTCCACTATCTTCATGATAAAACCCCAGCAAGATGTGTTTAATTTTGACCTTAATTCATGCTTGGGCCCCCCATTTGTGTGCTGACCAGTAGTGTTTTGCTGTTTTTATTTTTTCACTTTTAAAAGGGCCTCTTAAAAGGTTAAAATTCTGCCCTTTTGGCGCTCGTTGCCTTTTCCCTCATGATGTTGCATTCATTGGCTTTTGGTCACCTCATGCTTGCGGCAGCCAATTACGGTCTTCAGCAGTCTTGTGCTCGCTCATACAGTAAGAGACCAGTGATTGGCGTCAGTATTATTGGGCGGCAGCATTGGAACAGAATGGATTTAAAGACCAGTTGTTTTTTGTTGTTGGTTTTCTATTAAGCCCTGGACAACCAGCCGAGACTTTTTTTTTTTAACATGCATGGACAACCCATTTAAAGATTACTTGAGACATTTCCTGACTGTTTTGGTAAATATTTGTGTTCACTATGAAATAAGTCCTTTCTTATAACTCTGTGTTGTGCTGTTCCTGCGTTATTCTTTCTAGAAATGTATAACTGAATCAGTGGGATGGGTGTTACCATTCCACTTTTCAAAGGGGTATGACCATGCATGCACTGATTCCCAGCTCTGAGCAGGAACCCACCCTTAGGCCATGTTCACACGGCTTATTTCTGGCACAGATTGCAGCCGTATTGCGTGCCGTACTGCGCTGCAGTACGGCTGAAATCCATCTAAGCCATTACGTTAAAACCCCAATTCCATAGAGAAAATATGGATTCATTCTCTCCTCCACACTCGGCGAAACCGCCGGGGGGGGGGGAGAAAGTGACATGCACATTATATCGGCGGGGCCATCGAGTTGCCGCCCCGGCCCGTACACACGCCGTAATTTCCCGGGGGAAATCAGTCCCGCAATTTTCGGCGTGTATAAGCCGTGTGACATCGCCTTAAAATATTGGGTTTACAGGGCTTAAATTGCCATATTTTGGCGCACATTTCACCGCATATTGTGCTTTATACGTACCAAACTGCGCTCCGCATTTACAGTGATTCATAGCTCTCATAGTGAGCTATGGATTATACATCATCTCCCCGCGTGTACAATCGGATTGTACGCACGGGAGGGGGGGGGGGGGGGGAAATGGTATGTAATTTTTTCACGGTGCGTAAACAATGCATGTAAATGTGGCCAGGCGCTCCCCCCCCCACCCCCTCTTACCTCCCCCCGTGCTTTGAAATTATATGTTTTGATTCCAAAACTCACGGCGTATTGCACGCGCGTACTATATACGCCGTAATAAGCCGTGTGAACATACCCTATCTAGTAACACCCAGCTGACAGATTTAATAATACATTTGTAGAAGGAATAACAGAGGAATAGCACAACAGAGTTTTATAAGTGAAGACTTTCCAAAATGTTTAATTTGCAGGGAACAAAAGTACTTACTAAAACAGACATATCTGAAAAAGCCGCCAGTCATCTGAAAGACTTAAGCTAGGTATACACGGCATTGGACAAAAAAACTCAGTTCACTGCATGTCAAAAACTGCTCAAAAACCAACTGTTTTTTGGTGCGTTTTTTTTTTTTCTGCAGAGATGTACAGCATTAATTGTTGTGGATTTATGCCGAAAAACGCGCCAAATAATGTCAGGCAGTTTACATAGACTTCAATAGTAAATTTTTTGCCCTGCTCTGCAATTTTTTGCAACATGTTTCAAAAAAAATGACTGAAAGCAGAAAAAAACGTTCTGTGGAGACTACAGAACGTTTTTACTACTAAAATCTATGCGATCTGTTTTCAGTCATTTTTTTCAGCAGTTTCAGAAAAACTACCAAAAATGTGTGCATTGGAGACATAGCCTTGTTTGTACACAGAAGCTGACATTTTAGATTCAATCATTTGATTGTAAATAGTAATGAAACCTGACACAAAGACTTAAAAACTAAAATAAACACACAGATAAAGTTGTTGGTAACTTGGCATTAAAGAGAGAAAAATTCACAGTGGTCACTGAAATAACTAGAAACTGTCAAAAGTAGTAAGAAATTTATTGAAATAATAAACTAATTAAAATCAGACCTTGGAGATGAATTGTGCTTCAAATGAAAACCGGGGAAAAAAAAAAAAACAAGCAATGAAACTAGTTTGGACAACAATGATGGTACCCCTACAGTAGAAAAGATTGAAAATAATTTAATTAGGGATGTGTTAGACTAAGGGTGCTTTTTTTGTGCGTTTTTGACGCTTTTTTTCGGATGCGTTTTTTGGGCAGAATGTTGTACAATGTTGTTTTAACTGCGCTCCAATTAAACTCCTTTATTACCAGCAAGCTTCTTTCACTTATATAAACTGTTTGGAAAGTGAGTAATCAATTAGTGTGTTTGAAATCCACAAGACTTCAAACACAGTAATTGATTACTTACTTGAAACACCTTTCTGAACAATTTAGACAACTGAAAGAAATTGCTGGTAATAAAGGCAGTTTAATTGGAGCGCAGTTAAAACTGCACCAAAACTGCGCTGTGTGAAAGCACTCCAAGGTGAGTCCTGTAATTAGCATCACAGGTGTCTTCAAACTTGTAATTTAGTCATTCTGCCTTTTTAAAGGGTGAATAGTAGTCACTTTCATATTTAGTATCATAGTGTGTACCATACTGAAAATTCACCAAAGGAAGCTAAGCAGAGTTGCCTACAGAGATTAGAAAGCAAATTAGAGACAAATATATCGAAGGTTAAGATTATAAAACCATCTCCAAAGAGCTTGATGTTCCTGTTACTAGAGTTGTACATATTATTCGGAAGTTTAACCCCTTAACGACCTTGGGCGTATCAGTACGTCCCAGGGCCGCTAAGGGGCTTTGCAGGGGGATCGCTCCACGACCCCCCCCCGCACAGCCGCCGGGTGTTAGCGGCAAATCGCCGCTAACACCCGGTAGTAACAACGCCGGCGGGTGGCTCTGCCCGCTGGCACTGTTTTACCCATCAGGCGCCGCGGCAAAGATGGCCGAGGCGTCTGAATTAACGGCGATCGGTGCCGCACACCGATCGTTGCGATGATCGGCATCAGAGCAGCTATGCTGCGCCGATCCGATCACCGGGCATAGTGGTGGGGAGCCCTGTGAAGGCTCCCGTCACTTACCCTGGCCGGTTTGCACCACTTCCGACCGCAGACAGGAAGTGGGGAAACAGCCATATCTGTACACCCTAATTGCATTGCCATATGCAATGCATTAGGTTGTATTAACAATCGCGCTACCTAGTGGTCAAGTACCATAGGTGGCCTCAATGTTACAGTAAAAAAAAAAAAAAAAAAATATTAAAAGTTCAAATCACCCCCCTTTGCCCATTTTACAAATAAAATAATTAATATAAGTTACACATATTTGGTATCGCCGCGTCCGAAAAAGTCAATAAAAATATAACATCAATTAACCCGAACGCTCAACACCGAAGAACAAAAAAAAATCCAAATGCCAAAAATGCGTTTTTGGTCATTTTACGTCACTCAAAAAATGGAATAAAATATGATCAAAAAAGTGCATGCTTCCAAACTGCTAGCGATAAAAAGTACACTTCAGCCCGCAAAAAATGCCCCCTCACTGACGTCCGTAGGTGTTAGTACAAAAAAGTTATTGGTCGCACAAAATGGCGCCGTGGCGCAAATTTCAAAAATAGAAAATGTTGGAATTTTTTTACGGTACCAAAACATAACGGAAACCCTACATGTTTGGTATTGCCTGATGCGTAACACCTGTAGAATACAGATAACACATTATATATTACCGAGATTGAGCGCCATAAAAGCAAAACCCCGCAAACATGGCGAAAATACATTTTTTTTCACAATTTGTCCCACTTGGATTTTTTTTGCGGTTTCCCAGTATATTCTATAGTATAGTGAATAACACCATTAGAAAGTACATCTTGTCCCGCAAAATAAAATCCCTCATGTGTCTATGTAGGTGGAAAAATAAAAAAGTTATGGCTTTCAGAAGGCGAGGAGGGAAAAACGAATGTGTCATCAAAAAAAAAACGCCTGGTCCTTAAGGGGTTAAGGTCTGTGGGACTTTAGCCAACTTCCCTGGACATGGCCGCAAAAAGAAAATTGTTGGCAAATTGAGGAGATGGATGATTTGAATATTACTAACTATTAATATTACTAACATTGCTATTCAAAGAGCCCAGATCGGCTTCCAAAGAGATTAGAGGTGAACTCCAAGGTCAAGATGCAACAATGTCAGATCATTGTCAATAGACAGTTTCTGGGAGAATATTCTTTGGACAGATGAGACAAAACTGGAGCTTTTTGGCAAGTCACATCAGCTTTATGTTCACAGATGCAAAAATGAAGCATACAAAATAAAAACCGTGAAACGGAGAAGGCTTGGTAATGTTTTGGGGCTGCTTTGCTTCATTTGGCACAGTGTGTCTTGAATCTGTGCAGGTGACAATGAATTCTTAAAATTGTCAAGGCATTTTGGAGCAAAATGTGCTGCCAAGTGTCAGAATGCTAGATCTCAGTCGCAGGTCATGGGTCCCCCAACAGGATAAAAATTCAAGACACACAGCGAAAAACAGCCAAGAATGACTAAGGGCAAAGCAATGGACTATTCTGAAGTGGCTTCTTTGAAACCTGATCTAAATCCTATTGAACATCTGTGGAAGGGTCTTCAAACCTGAGACAGCTAGAGGAGTTTGCTCATAAGTGGGTCCAAATACTTGTGGACAGGAGCAGAAGTCTCATTGAGAATTAGAGAAATTGTTTGCAGTGATTGCCTCAATAGGCCGTGCAACAAAATATTTAAGGGTACCGTTATTTTCGTCCAGGCGAGTTTTTTTTATTTTTTTTTCATTTTTGTGGTTGAACCACAATTCAAAAATATTTTCTGATTTTCATTAGTTGATTTTCAGTAAATTTAAATGTATTATTATTTTTCAGTTTCAAGTTATTTCAGTGACCATTGTGGTTTTTTCATTCTTTAAAGGGGATTTGCCAAGAGACCATTTAGGTAGGTCTCTCCTTAGTACAGGCAGAATGTCAACCAAACACTCTGAGTCATGAAGCTGCAGGGGAGAGGGGTAGGGGATGAGTGAGGAGTGAGGAATCCAAGGGGAGTCCAAACTTAAGTGAAATAATAACGGTACAAGAGTGGATTGTCAATACAGCAACACAGGCTCACCCCCCAACTGCCCACTGTCAGAGGAGCCTTAATCTGCTAAGATGCTAATGTAATGTAAACAAAAATCACTGAGCTGAAAAGAGGAGAGACCCACACAGCCAGAGAACGAGCTGCATAAGCTGCTGCTCCTGTGACATGTTCACTGAAATAAGCAAACATAACTTGTGGTTCTATATAAAAGACAACACTATCTACACAGCAGCTTGAAAGCTTCTTCATGTGTCGTGTCACAGATAAAGCAGGTATCTAATCACACTACAACTAGTTAATTCTTGTATACAAAAGAAAAACATATTGCTACCACGGTTATGGCCTTAAAACTTACTCAGACAGTCTCATCAGAAAGAAGCTCTCTCTGCAGCGGTCCAGCTCTTGTCAGGCCTTGCCGTATCTAATAGACTCTTGAAGTAAACAAGGGCATTTGTAAGGAGGCTGTTACTCTCTCAGACTGCAATTTTTGTAATCATATATTTAGAAAAGTGATTAAAAACCCATTTTGGAGGATCCCACATTAACATTACATCATGGCAAAACCCCTTTAATGGAAGGGTACAAACAATTTTGTTCACGTGTGTATATTATATAACTAAATGCCTAAAAGGATGGTAGACTAGTAATGAAATACTAACCAAAAATGTGTGAATTGGGCGATTAAACACTTAGTGCCAAGGATGTCTAGTAAGTTATAACCTCAAACAACTGCAACAACTGGAGTATGTACGCTAGAGCATACGGTCATGTTAAATCCCAGAATGTATCATCCTAATTACATTAACTACTATTTAGCAATAGCAACTCTCTGGCAAGAGGTAGAGCTATGTTATGATAGTGAAGCTGCATGGTGCGGAACAACGCTTAATTACAGCTGGAACCTACCGTTGGCAGCTTAGATCAGAGATGGCTGTGATCCAGCATTTTAACCCCTAGCATTGCCCCAGCATGTAAGGGATTTAGGAATGATACTGCATTCTGTTGCCCAATTGAGCAGTTTAACCCCTTACTGACACTTGATGTATATTTATATCATAATATCAGCGACGATGTGTTGAGTTGGCTCATATGCCAAGCCTGCGCATTGCATGGCAGGTACTGACTTAGTTACAGCCAGCACCTGCCTTCATTGGCTGGAGACGGAGATTATTCCAGCTCTGGGTATTTAACTACTTAGATGCCAAGGTCAACGTGACTGTGAAATTTAAAAAGTTGAACAGACTGGGGACCCACCCTTCCACCTTCAAATTAATTCACCTCTGTATCTGCTTTTTGATTTTATATTTTACAGTTGCACATCTAATTTATTGACTCTGTAATGTATTGATCATTTTGCGTTTCGTAGGGTCTGAATAGTGGAGATTTTTGCTCTCTTCAGTTCTGTTGACTTTTGTAAGGATAAGTGATAGGCAAAGAACTCTAAAAATCTTTTGTTTCTCTAAGTTTTCAGCATTTAATCAGTATTCTGATTTTTTTTTTTCTTGTGCCCAAATCAGAAGTGGATCCTATACACAGAACAAGTGTTTTAGAAAGACTTTTACTACTTCATTCGTGAATCCACTCTTGGTCTTGCCTTGAAAAAGAGATTAGAATACTGATCAAATGCTAAGATGTGAGCCCTAAAGCCGCTTAGAACACAGCTTAAAATATAAACCTGAATATGGAAAATGTACATATTACACTCATCGCCGTAACCGAAGTCCACCATTGTTGCATGTCTACTTTCAAAAAAAATATGGGTATGGGAGTATAATTTTTATTATTATTTTATTATTTAGACTTTTTTTTTACATAAAGCATGTTGGGTAAAAACTGCATTTTTACCTTTATTTTACTTCCTTTTTTTTCCCTGTAAAGTGCTGTGTGTCCTAGCTTAGCAGATACACTGAAATAAAGCCCTGTGTTGCTCTTTAGTTTGGATTTACACACACAGCCCAAAAAAAAGCGTTGTTTAACTTGACATAAAAAAAGCAATTTAGTTTGAATTACTGATAATGTTGTATGTAATCCACTCAATGAATATATTTTCCCTATAACTGGGGCTAATATAAGCGAATCAGTTCAGCGTGGTTTCCTTGTCTGAATTTCGCGCTTACAAGCATAGAATTTCCGACAAAACTATGCTGATTCGCTGCTGACATTTTCAGTGCCGAACTTCGACATGTGAACATACCTCAAGAGTAACCAAAAAAGTCAGTTTTTGTTTCCTTAACCCATTAACGAAGAAAGTCTAATCTGTTAAAATATAACAATTTATCCTGTATGCTGAACACCACAGAAGAAGAAAAAATTCCCAATGCCAAAATAGCGTTTTTGGTATCGTTTTAGGTCTCCTAAAAATTGGAATAGAAGTAATCAAAAAAGTCACATGTATTCCAAAGTAGTACCAATAAAAAGTACACTTCAGCTCTCAAAATATACCGTCTCACTCAAGTCCATAGGCGTTAGTACAAAAAAGTTATTGGTCGCAGAAAGTGATGCCACAGCGCAAATTTAAAAAGTGTTTGGGTTTTTTTTTATGGTGCCAAAACATAACAAAAGCCCTGCATGTTTGGTACTGCCAGAATCGTACAAACCTGCAGAATACAGAGAACACATCATTTATACCGTATAGTGAATGCCTTAAAAAAAAAAAAAAACCCCGCAAACATGGCGCAAGTATGCCACATTTTGTCCCACTTGGAGTTTTTTTGCGGTTTCCCAGTATATTCTATAGTACGGTGAATAAATGAGTTAGAAAGTACATCTTGTCCTGTAAAATAAAAGTCCTATGTCTAGGTAGGTGGAAAAATAAAAAAAAAATAATGTTATGTCTCTTGGAAGGCGAGGATGAAAAAACATACAACCAACAAAAAGTTCCTTAACGACCGCGCACCGTCTTTTGACGGCGGCCAGTGCGGGTCGTTCGTCTGCAGCGACGTTTTTTGGCGTCGCTGCAGACATCGGAGTTTGCGGTGCCCGGCACCTCAGCTGCACTGGGATCGGGGCTGTACTACACAGCCCCGATCCCAAAGCGCAATCAAAGGGTCCCCCTGCTCTGTCCGGGGATTGGAACACCTGGTGACCCGACAGAGGCCGGGGAATGGCTGCACAGTCAGCCCTGGGGACTTAAGGCATGTTCACACGGCTTAAAATGGGCCGTATTTCGATCCGTAATTACGCACCGAAATGCGCCAATTACGGGCCGAAAACGGCCCATTCATTACGGTAATTCACAGTTCTCATAGAGAACTATGGATTACGTCTCCTGTTCCCGCCCGGCGAAGCCGCCGGGCGGGGAGATAATTCACATGTCACTTTCTAGCGGCGTATACGCGCCGCTAGCAGTGATAGTCTATGGGCCGGCGAAGTGCCGGCCCCCTGCTTACTCCCCCGTTCCGCCCCCGTCCACACGGCGTAATTGCGGAGGCGTAATTACGTCCCGCAATTAAGCCGTGTGAACATAGCCTTAGAGTGGCCCCAGAGCTGTCTGTGTACTAAGCCAGTGACTAGGACACACTGTGTGGTGTCCTAATCACTGCCTGTCTCAGACTGACACAGATTAGAATGTATTAGCATATATGAATATGCTAATACATTACCAAGTATAAAAAAAAAAATGTAAAACAGTTCTCCCTTCAGGGGAATAAAAAAAAAAGTAAAAAAAACCATAAGTGTAAAAAAAAAAGGATAAAAATATTATAAAATAAAAATAAATATTTAATAAAAATAATTGTGCATATATCAGACACACAAAAAAAACCTACACATATTAGGTATCCACACGACCGTAATAACCTCTAACGTTAATCTAACAAGTTATTAAGTGTGAAATGTGAATGGTGTAAAAAAAATAAATAAATAAAAAAAAATACTGCAGTTATTTATAAGTGAACTTAAACTATTTCCCCTTAAAGTACAACTTGTCTCGAATAAAACGAGGCCTCATACAACTGCGTCGTTGAAAAAATAAAAAAGTTACAACTGTTGAAAAGCAAGGAGGCAAAAACTAAAAAACGTTCTGGTCATTAACTACTTTTCAGTCTTTCGGGTTAAAGTGCTAAGTAGGACCATGCTTATGTTGAATACGCTAGAAAATACATTTTATGCCAATATTTTCTTTTTACACATTTAGGTACCATAAAAGGCAGGGAACAAAATACACATGTATTTTGCAAAGACCATTGATTTTTTATAATGATGTTAAAATACACACCATGTGCGCAGTGGCGCCTTTTACCTTTGAAAACAATAAGACACCTTATGGTTTAGGAGTTTACAATGCATATTTCATGTGTAAAATGTTACAAAATATGCATCAAAAACCGCTGGGTGGACATAACCTAAGGGAGGTATGAAAACAATTCAGTCTCCAGCTCACATGGGTAATGCAGGTGAAAGGGAACATGGGACTCGGGACCTTTATTAGTGGGCAGAAAATAAACTTTCCATACGGAAAAAGCAGAGACTGCAACAGAAAATCAAATATGGTATGATATCTTCCTATGGGGGTATCAAAGAGTCAAAAAGTGTACTTCTCCACGCAATAGTCACCTGTGTAGCTCTATTCTATTACAGTATGTTGTGAATCTGAGGCTCTGTTCACACTGCCGTCAGAGGCTCCGTTCAGAGCCTTGATCAGCAGGTTGATCACACACTTCCACGGACACCCAAGGGATCCAATTAAGTAAATCAGATTTGTCTTACACCAGATTTGGCATAGCGTCGTTGCTTCCATTGTGAACAGAAGCCATGACGCAGCTGTGAACATAGCCTATTTACTTTGGTGGAACAAGAGGTAAACTTGTAACAGTTTCTAAAAATGATCATGTCTAATACAATCTGTCATTTTTTCCAGGGTCGACATCAGGGTATAGAAGTGCCCCTATATCGATCTAGTCAGGTTTGAATATTTTATGAGAAACCTGTAACTTCAATGAATTCTGCATGTCATGTTTTGTTTAGACCTTTTGTACACTGTTACGTGATGTGACTTCAGAGGTGGATTGGGCCACAATATTCGTCTGAACCTAATCTCAGGCATTGGATCTTATGTAGTTTTGCATGTAGTCATTGTAGTTTGTAGGAAAACAGTTGTATAGAGCGTGTCAGAGTAGAATAATAGCCTAAAATTGTGTGATTTGTTTTTTACCGTACTATAAAGAAACAATCAAAATGGTACAAAACTGGGGCAGATTTATTAGTGCGTTGTAAGCTAAAAATTGGAAAGTTCACTAAAAGTGTTCTCATCTGTTTCCGAGGTTCTGTGAGAAAATGCAGTTTAAGGGCTATTGTACTGTTTATTATACTACTTAAAACATCTTGACAACTCTTTTGGGCTTTTTATTTTCCAAATATAGCTCGTTTGCCTAAAGACAAAAGGTGTCATGGATAAATACCTTCATGCATAGAAACCACCCACAAACGATTTGAACTCATTTTGATGGCCACTTTCATCTGTATAATATTTAGAAGTGAATAATCCTAAGGCTAGATACACACCGCACTGGACAAAAACTTTTCCGATGCACGACTGCTGTTTTTGTCACTGTATTTGCACCGCAAAACTCAATGCCGGTGTATTATACAACTTGTTGATAAATCCGCTGGCGACAGAAAACAAGCAGAAACAAAACGACCTGTATAGACTATAAGTCGATTTTTCTCTTAAAGTCTATGGACTGGCTGAACGATTGTATTTTCAGTGGTTTTAGAATCCTAAAACCACCGAAAATACGTTTTTGTGTGATGCGTAGACATAGCCTAATAATTGGTCACTGTAACTGAAGATATAGACTTTCTGTCGCCAGACAGTTGTCATCCATAACATTTAGTTGCGTGTACAATAGAAGTTTGGCATAAGTTGATATTTTTTTTAATTTACACTAGTTTGTAGGCATAAAGCACAAACCATAGCAAAAAAAAAAAAAAGAATGTGAGGGGGAGCTCAGGGGCCGTGGTTGGACATGGCAAAAAAATTAAGCTTTAGGGTCAGTGAGCTGTGTTGAAGGGAACCTGTCACATTGCTTATCTCACACTGGTGAGAGCAGGCTATGTGGTATCAGATTTGAAAAATAAATGCTCCTAAACTACTATACATTACAGCATAAGTGACAGACTGCTGGAAACAGCATGTCTGTCACTTTCTAATACTAAGCATGAGCAAAGGGACAGGTTCAGTTTAAAGAGAACCTGTCACATAGATTATGCCCCCCTTGCTGAGGACAGCACAAGCTAGTGACAGACCTGCTGTTTCCAGCGCTGTGTCCCTTATTCTGTAACATGCTGTAGTTTTAGAGTATTTGAGCTCAAATCTGCAGTTTTCAGTCAGAAGAGTCCTTCGAAGAGTCCTTCAGAGTCGGTTTTTTTCAAACCCGGCCAATCGGAGGCTAGCCCCGCCCACCTCAACTGACAAACTTATTACTTTGAATAGGTAGAAACATGTGAATAACTCAGTGGGTGGAGCTAGCCTTTGGTGGGCGGAGCTAACACCTGCTCATGAATAATATTTGAGGGATAAATGCTCTAAAACTGCTGCATCTTACAGAATAAGGGATACGTGCTGGAAACAGCATGTCTGACACTAGCTTGTGCTATCTTGGAGCCAGACGCAGACCCGCAAATGAGAAGACAACATCCCTTTAATTTACACCACGTTTGGTCTTTAATACATAGACAACCAGTGCATACTTAGTTAGTACAGTACAGTTAGGACCGCAGGGCACTAACCTGTTCCAACCAATCGTATGCGAAAAGAACACATTTTGGAAATATTGCCCCGGTTTTCAGCACATACGTTCTTCAGCATTGATTAATCTGCCCCAGTGTTCCTTTTGTAAAGTGCTTGAAGCAAACTGGTTTTTGTCCTATATACGCTGTGGCCAGATGTTGTAGGTGCCCAGATGTTGTTCACGTTTTGCATATTACAAATGCATGGTTTTTAGTTGTACAGTAACTATATCCCTGGATGTGTTTGCTGTACTGATTGTGTTAGGGGCAGTGAAGAGCAGAGGCTTAGAGCTCTGGGACAAAGCACTAGTGCAGGTGCTTTTGGCCCATGGTTTTCTGACAAAGGTATAAGCTTAGCATCAAGGAGGATCTCCAGTGATGGCATCAGCAAGAGGTTAAAAGCTCATCTTAGTGGATGCTGAGGGAAACTTGCCTAATGTTGGATGTTCCCATTGCTGCTACATACAAAGTGTATATTGGATAAGGATTCCATGTTTGTTTTTATGTGTATTGTTTGTTGTGAAGTATATAGTGTACATAGTATCCAGACAAAAAGCCTTAAAGAGGGTTTTCCCATCTCAGATGTTTATGGTCTATCCAAAGGAAACCTTAAATATCTGATAGGTGCGGATCCCACCATTGGGACCCACACCTATCTTAAGAATGGCCCCTGACTCCTCTGTGCAGAACAGAGAGGTGGGCGCACATACACGGCACCCTTCATTCATTTCAATGAAAGTTCCAAGCACACGGAACAGAAAGCGGCCAGCCCTCTGTTCTGCAAAGAGAGGTGTTTGGGGGCCTGTTCTCAAGATAGGTTTGGGTACTTTTCAGACCTTAATGGCATATTAATTGGGTATGCCATGAATGTGTGAGATGGGAATTGCCCCTTTAATGACTGCAAGGCTACGTTCACAACGTTTTTTCTGTGTATTTTGGGGCCGAATATATCTGTGCAAACAAAATACACTTGTAATATGCCAAAAACATGTCCCATTGATTGTTGATTTGAAATTCACATGTAGAAAAAAAAAGGTAAGAAAGAAAATGTCCAATTCTTTGATTGTAGTTGGTATTTTGGTGCTCTAAAAAAAAAAAAAGTATGCATCAAAAAGCCCATGCAAAATAGTCCTAAAATACACATATTTTGATGTTGACTTTTAAAAGAAATCTGCTCAACAAATGCACTTGTATTTTTAAGCTTTCATTTACAACGTGTGAACCTAGCTCTTGCAGGGCATCAGGCAGCACTTAAATGGGTTGCAAAACAACATTTACCTGAAGGGGTTTTCCAGTTCTACAAAACGCTCATTGGTTGGTCAAAGTGGTTGAAAAATAGAAGAAAAAAAAAAACCTCACCCATTAAATCGGCTCCATTTTAGCCCTGCAGCAGTCTCTTCTTGGATATACAGCACGAGACTCCGGAGGGCTTTGGCTGCAGTGTTACATGACCACTGGTCATGATATCAGCAGGTGCACTGGGAGTGGTGGTGGCACTAGAACCGTGCGCGGTTAAAAGGAGATTTTTTTTTTTCAATCACCCCGACCCACTGATGAGCATTTTGTAGAATTGTAAAGTCCCTTAAAATCTTGATGCGAAACGCAACTTTCAAACTGTAGAAGTGCAGCAGAAAGTCCGTCAGGATCTGGGATGGTGGTTGACCGGAGGGGAAAGAGAGGAGGTGAAGTCTGCACAGAAGTGGACAATGCCAGTATTACTGTGTGTAAAGTAATACTCTGTGGTGGTACAGGCTGGCTTAATGTCTGGGGCTCTCCTCTTAGCCTGGTGGCTGGGCTGTGCTGGAGTAAGAGTCAGCCAGACCTCAAGATGTGGGGTGTCGTTGGAAGGTTTTGGTCCTATTGGATGTGGTAGTGGTTACTGTTTAAACATCGTCTTTATTATGAGCCGTGTTGCATATTTAGAACATTAAACCATGCTCAGACTGGATTCACATACAGTACTTTTTTTCTAGTGTTTTCATTGGTATTTTCTTTGCATTTTTGGGGTCCATATTATTTTATTTTATTTCCAAAATGCAGTATGCCTTGGGTATGACCATTTTCTATTATCCACGGACTTTTCCAACCATCTACCAATTTCTGTACAAAATGGCATTAGATCTTAAACCCCACTAAAAGTATGATTTATATATTGTTCTCATTTAAAGGAAAGTAGATTGGCGGCTTTGTGTAAAGCAAAAAGATTAAGCCAATAGTTCCCAAATTATTTTTATTCTGAAATATTATTATAATCTTGATGCCTGTACTTTGTGTTAATGAGGCTGCTATCATCAAATCATATATAGTTTCACATAAATTAGTAAAGTTTTTTTTATTGTATCGGATATTAAGCTCTAATGAAATCTAGTTACAGCTGCCCATAGAGGTTTATAAAAAGGAACCAGAAGCATAAAACAAGCTGTTCTTTAAGGGTATGTGCAGATGGCTTCTTGGATACGTTTTTGCAATAAGTAAAATGTATTGCATTAAACGCATCCAAAAACGTTCCATAAAGTGTGGTACTTATTTGGATAGCTTTTCTGGACTGCAAAAACGGATCCCTATTGTTTCTATTGGCTTTTAAATGCATAACACGGATCAAGAATTGGCATGTTAATTCTTTGAACCCATTCGTTTTACACAATGCAAAAATGTATGTAAAATACGTGTTGTCAGAACGATGGATTTTATATTGACTTCAATGTAATCACGCTTGAACCTTGTTAAATACGTTTTGGGGTTCGTTTTTCAGTAGCTTGAAGCGCATAATACAGCCGTAAGGAGCAGTGTAGCTTTGTGTCTAGCACTGAGATGAGAGAAAACACTATTCATCTAGCACCTTTTTGGGGGTGTCTTTGCCCCTGTTCCTCACTCAATAGATTATGGGCAATGCTAACTTGATCTCTCAGTGAAGCTGAAAAGCTATCTCCTCTGGTCTAGGCTTTTTGATGCAGATTTTGTGCCAAAATCTGTGTCCCATTGATTTAAATGTTAAATCTGTGCCATAGTTCACACTGTGACCTGCAGGGTGAATTTTTCTGACTTGGGTATATAATAATATAATAATAATAATCTTTATTTATATAGCGCCAGCATATTACGCAGCACTTTACAATTTGGAGGGTGTAGGTACAGACAAAAGACATACATTGCACAATGAAAAGCTACTTACAGATGAGACACAAGGTGAGAGGGCCCTGCTTGCAAGAGCTTACAATCTATTAGGGTGTATGAAAAAGTGTTGTCACTTCTTTGATGTGGAATCCGGTCAGATTCCATTTTAGGCAGTCGAGTTGCAGATTAGCTTTATTGAGTTGAAGGTAAACCACATTCAAATCAGTGGTGAAATGCAATCACAGTTAGATGCTACTGCAGAGCCACAGGGAGAGGCAATGCCTTGTGACTACTGGTGGGGAAAAGACACAACTCTGATTACTTTTTATCTTTTGGTACAGGACACACAGTACTATGATAAGAAGCAGAGAAAGTGGGGGTCAATACTGTAAATACACAGGAGAAATAGGACACTTCAAGAGAAAGTTACAGCTGCAACAACCTGTTAAACGGGTAAATAAAGTTGCAAGAAGAGGGCTGCCGAGGTTTAAAATGTGAAAGTAAACTAATACACAATCCTTATTGATTTTGCATTAGTCCTAAACTGAAGCTAACAGCCTCTTGTTACTTGGCTTCAAGGAAAGGGTTGACAAGAATAGCTTTGCATGGCCACCTGTAAATGGTACAGAATCACAGCGCTGAAAAAGTGTATTCTACAAAGTCGGAAAAAACCTTCAGTAGTTCTGGGCCCAAAACCCCGGCCCATTTTTAGGGTTTTAACTCTATGTTGTGCGTTTTGTCATGGTTTTGGATACAGATAAAGCTTGCTTCACACTGCACTTGTGACTCCATTCGGGATTTTCATTGTGGGTCAACCATGCTATATTGTCCAGCACAGAAAGCAATATGTTCAGGATACAAAGCAAACATCCAAAAGGGGTTACACTTGCACTGTTGTTCCCTATGGAGCAGTCACAAGTTCCGTTTTCAAGTATCCCAACAGAAGTCCCAATCGGGACCCCCCTACCATGTGAAAACCTTTGCCCATCCAACTGGGGTACTTTATCTTGCCTTATGCATTAATAAGTGGCATTTTATTTTTTCCCCAAAATGCTGGTTTCATATAATCTGCACAGTGGAATACAATAGGATTTAATGCAGATTTTGCCCTGCAGTATGTATCAGAATGTGCATGAAAACAACACTGCATGAAGATGGCCTAACAGGGAAAAATCAAAAGGGTTGCCAGGTATACTATTCACTGCTGTGAATAGTTTTGTGGGTGTAGATAGTGATTAGTGAAAACCTCCTTTTTTAATTTTTTAAGTTTCTGGGGAAAAACAGGTAAACTCAATTGCATCTGTGATGGCTTTGGAGTTATTATAGCTAGTTCTTAGAACTGGAAAAAGATATGTTTTTACCAAAGTAAGTCCTGCGTGTGTGCATGTCAGTCTGAAACCGGATGAGTTGTATCTGAGTTATTTGGTTAGTAAGCGCTTTTGTAGAGGGCTCGTTTGTCTGCAGCGACGTCTTTTGGCATCGCTGTAGACTTCTGGGTTTACGGCGCCAGGATCGGGGCTGTACTACACAGCCCTGATCCCAGAGCATCCCCTGCGAGCACCGGGTAGCGGAGGAAAACTCCACAATCCGGTGCTTTAACCCTTTGATTGCGGCGGTGCGTTACCGCAGCGCAATCAAAGGGTTCCCCTGCTCAGTCAGGTGATCGGAACACCCGGTGACCCGACAGCTCGGGGAACAGCTGCATAGTCAGCCATGGGGTGCTAGAGTAGCCTCAGGGCTGTCTATGTATGAAGCCAGTGACCAGGACACACTATGTGCTGTCCTGATCACTGCCTGTGTCAGACTGACACAGATTATAATGTATTAGCATATATGAATATGCAAATACATTACTAAGTGTTAAAAAAAATAAAACGTAACACAGATCTCCCTTCATAGGATAAAAAAAGGTAAAAAAAACCATAAAAAGTAAAAAAAATATGAATACAAACATAAAAATAAATATTTAATAAAAAAAAAATTGTGCATATATTACAACCACAAAAAAACCCTACACATATTTGGTATCTACACGACCGCAATAACCTGTAGAATTAATCTAACAATTTGTTAAGTGTGAAATGTGAATGGTGAAAAAAAAAAAAAAAAAAATTAAAAATAAATTTAAAAAATTCTGCAATTATTTATAAGTAAACTGAAACTATTCCCCCATAAATTACAACTTGTTTAGATTAAAACGAGGCCTCATCCAACTGCGTCATTGAAAGTTACAACTGTTGAAACGCAAGGAGGCAAAAACTCAAAAAATGTTCTGCTCATTAACTACTTTTCAGGCCTGGGGCTTAAGGGGTTAAACCATATTTTTGACTGGCCAAAAAAGAAGGCAATTACACAGAGATATACAAAGTCATACACAAAATATCTCAGAAGTAATTATCAATGTCCAGAATCCAAAGACACAATGAATTTTTATCCCAAGGACATGTATCATCCATTGTGAAACAAGAAAGGTTGAAGCAAGTCCTGGCTCATGGTTTAAACTGCAACAAAAGACAACATTTGAGAAAGGAATTTAGAGTCAAGGAAATGGAGTCAGGAAAAAAAATAACCGTGTACATTAATAACTACCAAAAAGACACTCAATGGTTGAAAATATTTACTAGAATGCAGATAGACATTATTGCTGAAAATGTTCACGCAAGGCTCCACAACTCTTAAAGCTGAGGGGACCAGGCGATAGGAAATGTAGTTGGTGTGCCATTGTAGCATGCTAATCGTTTCTCATGAAGTATCCAGTATTTCGAACTTTGGCAGTGCTTGGCACCATAAAGAATCCCCACCTTCTTGCAATGGCCAATCTAGCTGTGCGTAAAATATGGCACATTAATTTTTTTTGAGCTAATTGGATCTGCTCTATATCAAAATAAGGTAAAAAAAATCCAGTTTTTGAGAACTTTTGATTCCAGTAAATATATCGGTATAAATTACATCAGCCCAGAATAACGGCAAGAACATACAGGACCAAAATACCATGTAAGAATGAGCCCACTGAACCACAAGGTCTGCAACAAATTGGTGAGGGACTCCATTTGGTTTGTGAGAATCTCTAAGGTGTTTAGTAGCGCCTGGTTAATATTTCCTAAAATTGTTCCTTATTAGTAGCACACGTAAAAACGTCATGTTCCCAAATGATAGCTGTTGTCCATTGTGAGAGAGAAATGTTTCCTCAGATCTTTCCCCCATTTTAACAGTCTGTTTTAACTGAGGTAGAATTTGTCATGTCTAATTTGTAGAAGATTCTGTATTGTTTCCATTCTAATGTACTCTCCAAATAGGAAGCTATAGATAAAGGAATAGCAGTATTTAACTTTCAAGGACGCCAAAGGCTTTACTTTGTGAAACCAAAATAGCTCCATAAACATTCATTGGTCAGGTATATCCGCGAAGGTACACTATACCTCCAAATAAATGGTAAATGTCAAAAAAGGGGGGCAAAATATCATACACAGTAATAACCAAAATAAACAAAAAGAGGACTATATGCCATATGGAAAATATTAACAAAATGTTATTGAAGAAAAATACAAAAGTGTAATAATAAAGGTATGATCACATGGTGTGTTGAGTCCGAGTGAACATACGCTTTTTAATGCGTGTTTGGATTCATCTGTCGGACCCTAAACAGACTCAAACACGTATCTAACAAATACCAGTGTGATTTATATTGCTCTTAATATGAAACGCGCATCGGCATTCAGACGAGTGATCGCTAATGCGTGTCTCACTCCGTCTTTCGGATCCGTCCCAAGATTGACATATCAATTCTTGGTCCGAAAGACGCAGCAGGTGCCCTATTTAAACTATAGGGTGCGATCCTGCTGCATCCAAGACGCATCCAAACACACAGCTGCATGTTGCATACGTGTTGGATCCAATCCTTGCAGCGTTTTTGGATGCGATTTTTGGATCCAACGCGGATTCAAAATCGTATCCTAACACGCCGTGTGAACGGCCCTTAATTGCTTAAAACAATAAGTGAGGAAAGCAAAAAACTGACAGGTATCTTTACAAAAGGGAGAAGTAATTCAAAATATATAAGACGTATATTCACTCTCATCAGTACATCATAGTGACCAATGTAAACCTAGATGAGGGGAAAAACTAGGTAAAATAATTATGTATTTCCCATGGTAGTAATCTCCAGACGCCCCTATGCACATTTCACAGTCGCTTACTATGTTGTACTGATAAGTGTGAACTATCTACGTCTTATATATTTCTAATTACTTCTCCCTTTTGTAAGGATAGCTGTCGGTTTTTGTTTTCGGCTCTTGTTGTTTTAAACATTTATTATTACGTGTTTGTACTTTTCTTTACTAATAACATTCTGTTAATACGTTTCCTATGAAATATAGTCCTCTTTTTGTTTATTTTGGTTATTAAATGTTTTACTTTGTTTTATATAAAAAAAAAAGAAATACAAATAGTGAAAAACTGGAAGACTTAGGAAAACATCAGTATGTATAGACAAAAGACAATTGAAATCTCTACAGGAGACAAGTCAATTGCAGCCTATTGTTCAAGTCTGAACATTGCGAATAAAATGAGTCCAACCATCTTCATGGTATGAGCTAAGAGAGTTGTAACCGTGCCTGCAGAGACTGTGATTACCTGTTGACCAGAAAGTTAATCTATAGATAGCAGGAGTAGCTGAGCTGCTTGGAATGACATTTAGAAGGGGAAAAAAAAAATAGGTAGAAAAGAGGGACATGAAGAGCCCTTATAATGCTTATTCTGGGTTTCCCAATTAACACCGAGAGCACCAGGAGCTGCCATGAAAGTCAGGAGTTGGCAGAGGGTCCTCCATGTTTCAGTCTGGGCGCATGAATGGGGCAGGTATGAGAGGATTTAAAAGTAGACCTGTTGAACAAGGTGTTACGAAACGAGCTGGGTTTCTCAGTTTGTGTAATTTACTTTTGTGTGTGGGGTGTTTTTTTTTTTTTTCGTTTTTTTTTAACTTAAAA